>JALIGW010000005.1:29465979-29473479 GCA_023053685.1 Diadophis punctatus similis | reverse complement strand
AATTAATACACCCTCAGCTTCACCTCCCTCCCCAGTTTCCTTTCTGGAGGTAAGTACTAGAAAAGAGAGGGCAGCTAATTCCAATCCGCCTTCGAGGGAGAATTGAAGCTCTAGCGAAGAAAAGGCCTTAAATAAGGAACCGAGTTTTATTTGCCATCTCGAGAAAGAGAAGCACAAAATAGTATTTAGCTTTGGTTGGTTCCTACTTTTTTTTGTGCTTTCACTTATTCCCCCCCACTCTTCTGGTTATCCAGGTAATGAAACCAGCCCGGAGAGTTTCCTCTTGCACAACGCACTGGCCCGGAAACCCAAACGGATCCGCACCGCTTTTTCTCCATCCCAGTTGCTGAGGTTGGAACACGCTTTTGAAAAAAACCACTACGTGGTCGGGGCAGAAAGAAAGCAACTGGCCCACAGCCTCAGCCTCACGGAAACTCAGGTAGGAAGAAAGAAAGAAAGAAGAGGGGGAAACGGTTTCCAGCGTTACAGTGCCCGAAATGTAAGGGCCGCGTTGATTGGGGGAGGGAGGAGGAGAAAGGAGCCGAAAATATTACCTTCTGGTCACATTCTTTAAAGAAAAAGAAATATCCCCTTCGTGCTTATTTTCTCAAACTTGTCTCTCCTTAAAAAGTGAAAGAGAGACCTGTTCGGGGCCCAAAGCAAGAGGTCCTCTCTACATGCTAAAACGAGTAGCAAGTAAAATGAGACCTTTCGCCTGAGTGGCAGTAAAAGGAATTCACCAACTTCCTAGCGCAATCCTATACGCCTTGCTTGGAAGCCAGGCCCATTCAATTCAGTGGGTCTGACTTCTAAGTAGACCAGCCTAGGATTACACCGTTGATCAAGGCAGATCGGCTTAACAGGTTTTGGCTCACGCAGTGAGGATAATCCGGGGCCAAATTTCAAGGCAGAGGAATAAAAACAGGAGTTGGGTGTCTTAGGGCTTCTTCATCTTTGAGGATTTTTAAAAGTATCACCGGGGCCTTTAGGAGGACCTCCCTCTACAAGTTATCCCATGTCAGTGGTGACAATTGAAGTACAAAGGGTGTGCTCTTTTGATTGGTTATTGTGTTCTTGTTATGGGATTGTTTTAAAATAAAATCTAGGCATTTAACAATGCACTTCAAACTCTAGATCACGTATCTATATGGGGGGGGGGGAATCCTATATTTTCCCCTTCCAGGTTTGTTTTTTTGAAATTGAAATTTCCTGTTTTTAATTTACACACGTCTTGGTTCAATTTCCAACGAGACTAAAATAACTGGATTTAAACAATGGGTAGATCATGAGCACTTCTGCTTAGGAGCCCCAAATCCTATTGGAACGGGACTATTTCCGAGCAAAAGGTTAGAGGATTTAGTTGTTGGATCCAGCGGCCTGGATTTTAAATCCCACGGATTTCCACTCGGTTTTAAAAAAAGAAAAGAAGAAGTCCGCCTGTTCTACAGTGAAGCCGAATCTTCTGAAAACCGTCTTCCACGGCTTTGTGGGTCGAAGCTTGCCCCACTCCCCCGTGACTTGAATTCTGAGCTCTCTTTGGAAGTTCTGCTCTTGAGAAGCGCGGATGTTGTCCGATCCAAAGGAGTTATCAGTGGGCTTGTGTGCGTGCGTGTGTATGTGCGTGAGAGAGAGCTGGGGAATAAACACATCAAAACGCTGGTGCGCCGGGCAAAGCGATGGGGGCCAGAATGGCGTTGTTTGACAATCGCCCAGATGAGGCCGTAAGAGACGCTTGGAAAAGTGTGCTTAGGATAATGATCTATTGTATTAACCTTGGGAGTGGGGCGGGGGGGGGCGAGGGGGTTGGCGAGGAGGAGGAAGAGGGGAAAGCAGATCAAATTAATCGCTCAGGCTGTATTTTAAGCTTGCTCAGCTGCCTTCTGGCCGCCTGCATCTTTGTAAGCAGAGGGTTGGTTTAAGGTGGGCGTTCGGGGAAGGTTGGGGTTTTGTGTGTGTGTGTGTGTGTGTGTGTGTGTGTGTGTGTGAGAGAGAGAGAGAGAGAGAGAGAGAGAGAGAGAGAGAGCCTGAGTTCCCGGTGGTAGTTCAGCCTGGTTATTGCGCCTTCCTTTAAGTTTGGGAGCCTTGTTCTCCCCTCCAAGCCATTTCGGAAGAAACGCGCTTTCACCGCGACGTTATTCTCGTGTTTAAAAAGGAGGGAAGAGAAGCGGGAGGGGGAAAGAAGAAGAGGGAAAATAGACGCAGCTTAGTTCAAAGTTCCCAGTAAACAGTAACGTTCTTGGGTCGGATTAAGTTGTAACACTTTTTCCTCCTCCCTCCTCTTCCCTCCCCCCCACTCCACCCTTCTTGCCTTTCTCGGGGCGGAGCGGAGGAGAGCAGGGATCGAGGTTGAAATCTTTTGTTTTAAACATGCCTCCCTTCACAAAACCCCAGTCAACGGGACCGACGCTTTGATGAGGTTCGCCGAACAAGGGGGCTGCTGACAAGCTGATTTCCACGGGCAAAAGCGGCCTTTAAGGTGGTCTTTGTCCCGCTTGATTCCGAAGCTGGTCGGGGTCTATTGTGGTGGTGTCAGGCCCCCAAGCCCCCGACAAAATGAGCTCCCCTTTGGAGATCGGCGTGGAGAAATGAACCGCCGTCCCCTTCAATTAGCACGCTGAAAAGCAAATTAAACTCACCCCTTGTTCCCCCGCTCGCACTATTTAAAAGAAGGGGCTTCGGGAGAGAATGTGAAAACGCAGCCGAGATGGGAGGAAAGGCGGCGCCTGGCAGCGAAGGGCTTCAGAAAGGGCAGCGAAGCGGGTTAAAGGGGCTGATTAAAATGGTCCCGTTTTCGGATTTTCCCCTGCCCCCACCTTCCGTGAAAAGCCTTTATCGGGCATTTCCAGGCTGAAGCCGGGGGAAAAAAAGAAGAAGAAGAAGAAGAAGAAGAAAGCGCTCCTTTTCCTATGCCTTCTTTTAAAACCGCCTCTGGCCGCCAAAGGGGAAGTCAGTTTCCAAGCGCTCCGAAGGTAATTTCGGGACCAATATACTCTGTTACTTGAGTGACTCGCAGTCTCAGCAGGTCGGGTTTGATTCGGATTTCCGCCACCCCTCGCAAACTCACGGGGACTTCTTCCTCCCTGCTTTCCCAAAAGTGCCCGGTCTGAAGGGCTTTCCCGTTTTTAACTCGAATCGCGGTTCCCCCCCCCCCCCAGCTTCTAGGAGACCCGAAGCCCCTTCCCTCCTTTGATAAGACAGAAGCGCTTGGTACAAAAGAAGCCTCTATTTGAAGTTGGCAGAATTCGAACCTCCTCCTTAATTAACTGAGCTCGTTCACCGCTCTCCCTCCCTCCCTCCCCCTTTGATTATTTTTAATTACGGTAGAATAATCCCCTCCTCCACCTTTAAAGGGATTTCCCCCCCCCCTCCTAAATTAACCTGGAGCCTAGCTGAGTTTGGGCTAAATGTTGGTAGGCCTGTCTGTTAATCGGTTTCTAAGGTCCGACAGTAAGAGCCGCTTTGCAGCGGAGAGATCAAACGAAAGATGGCAGAAAGTGGGTGGAGGAGGAATTTAAAAAAAAAGTCTGGCTTAGTTGTTATTGTGTTTAAGCTGTGGTGGTTAATAGCAACAACTTGAACCCTGGCATTCCTAAGTACTGTCACCATCATTTTCTTGTGTAAAATGTTCTGTAATGTGCACCACAGAGAGATGATGTGGGGACTCAGAAATTTGGTACAGGTGTGATAACATACATAAACGCACCTGAAGGCAGGCTGGATGGGTAAATATTCCCTTCTCTGCAAGAACAGAACACCTTCACTCTATTATGTTTAATACCCACAATATGTAGATGTGACTGCCACCTTTCAGTAAATGACAAAGGGGCAAGTCCCCTTTCCTCCCTGTCAGATTTTTAAAAATACAGTGTGTATGTGTGTGTGTGTGTGTGTGTGTGTGTGTGTGTGTGTGTGTGTGTGTATGTGTATCATACATGGGATACATATATGTATCATGGATTGGTGCAGATAAACACAGGGAGCAATGCAAACAGGAACGTGTGCAAATGAATATACATAGAACCAACTCTTTTTGGAGATGGAAGCTCATGATCAATGAGGCTCTATTGAAAGCAAAATATGTGGCAAGGCAGAGTAAATGTGTTTAAAATCAGATCACCAGGGTTGGGTCCAGGTAAATGGGCATAAAGGCTTCTGACAGCGGTCCATTGAGATAGGAGGAGGTGGAGCCCACAGAAACCCCCCCCCACTACCAGACCATAATAGAGCTATTCTGGAGTAAATAGGAAGTCACTCTACAGCACAGAGACACTGTCCACACAAGGCCAAGCAAACCGAATCAGATCAGATTTTAATTTGTTGTATGAACCAGCTCCTTAGGGTTAAATCGTGGGATAATTTGGCTTAACATGTTATGTTAATAGAATTATTATGCTTTGTTAGGAGAATTTAACAACGTTTTGTGATCGAAGTGTCTCCTAATTCAAAATAAGCATTTGGAGCTCTAATGCAGTCAGAGGCTCCGGGTGGTGGATCAAAATCCGATCCTCCAGCGTGATCCAAGCGGTGTGTTGTAAAGGGTGTTGACTACCCGGCATCACGATCCTCAACGGTTTTCCTGGGAGAGGAGCCCTATTGATTTTCTGATGGAATCTAATGCTAAAAACGAGTTCCAGTCAAGGGTGAAAAGCTGCAGTCCTAAATTGACATCAATGGGGGCATATTTCCAAGGACTGTGCCTAAAGTGGGAGATTAATCTTAAAGCCCAATTACTGTGGCTTAACTGAGTTCCAGGGAGGCAGGAGGTCAGTGTTCCTGTGAAGTCAATGAGATTGCCTTTGATCCTGGCATTGTCTTCCCAAGCCGCGGGAAGTCCATTAATTTCTATGGCATTTATTTCCCAGTAAGCGTGCATTGGATCTTAAAGCACCGATTCTTGCATGAAATGCCATATTGTCAGGCTCCAAAACCAGGCGAAGCTCTGGGTAGAGCAAGCAAGGGAGAAAGGACGTAGCTTTTCACCGTTTGGGCGCTTACTTTAAAGGAAGTCCCATTAGACCCAGTGGAGAAATTTCTCTATAAATACACCTGAATAGTCGCACACCGTTTTGCAGGGAAGAGACTGGTGTTCTAAGGGGCTTAATCTTAAATACCTTTACCCAGCCTCCAATTCCAGCCTGCCCCACTGCATCGCTGCTCTTAATTAACCCACCTTTGAATTAACTTCTGAACAATTGTAAGCTCGAAACCAGAATTCCATGTAACAGCCAGGTTGAGGTTTGCAACTCTACTGTTAAGTTATTAGACTGGGAGTACCCTCGTGTAGCTTGTGTGTGTGTGTGTGTTGCGCGCGCGCGCGCGTGTGTGTGTGTGTGTGCGCGCGAGGGCCCGCCTGCGATCCTGGCTCCTGCTATCGAAGGTAGGCAGGCGGCGGCTCTGGGGATTTCTGGCGCTTCCCTGGGCTGCTGCTGAACGCTTCATTGTAAGCAAGGAGAAAGGAGCCAGTGCGGTGCTCACTCATACATTTATAGTGGTGGGAAGGGAAAGTTGTGGCCTTTGGTTGGAAGGATTGTGGATGAAGGTCGATTCTGGAATTAAAACCCAACTCTCGGCGTCTGTAAGGCAGGAAGGGTAAAGAAGGCTGGGAGGATTAGGGACGTTTTCGGAGTGAGAAGTTTCTTTTTGGAGTTACTCTCGTTGCTTCCCGGTTCGCTTTTAGTCGGGGGGGGGGGGGGGCGTTCGAATCCGGGAAGAAGCTCCTGGGCGCAGCATTTCAAGGGGCAGAAAAGGATCCCTTTAAAAAAAATTTTTTTTCTAATGATGATGAATTAGTCTAACTAGCAGGGAGTCCCTGGACGAGCTTAATAGCCGCCTCTGTTTTCTCCTCCTCTCTCCTTGTGCTCCCCCAGGTAAAAGTTTGGTTTCAGAATCGACGGACAAAGTTCAAGCGGCAGAAGTTGGAAGAAGAAGGCTCGGACTCCCAACAGAAGAAGAAAGGAACTCACCATATTAACCGGTGGAGGATCGCCACCAAGCAGGCCAGCCCAGAGGAGATCGACGTCACGTCCGACGATTAAACCACCCCTTTAAACAAGTAGAAAAAGAAGCAGCAAAGAGAGAGAGAGGGGGGGAGAGAGGGAGAGAGAGAGAGAGAGAGAGAGAAACTCGATGCTGGCGCTTAACAGACTTTTCCAGGAACACCGTACACGTGTTCAAGGCTCGGGACAAGCCCAGGAAAATGAGTGTCGTGGCCGGGAGAGAGAGAGAGACAGATTCCGGCTTCTTCGCACGGCCCCCGTCTGGCTTAGACAGAAGCAGCGGCGAGGGTCATTCCGAGCGTTGACCGCGCTAGTCCTGCATCGGTACAAAAAAAAGCGAGGGAGGGAGGGAGAGCGAGAGAGCGAGAGAGACCGGAAGGTGGGGGAAAGGGAGAGACTGTCAATCAAAGCCAAATCACAGAGAAGAGATGGTTGGCCAATATTCAGTTTCTTGCCATTCAGAATGAAATCACTTCAAATTTCAAAGGGAAATAAACGCAGACGCTCTCCCAACAGGCGCGGGGCGTAGGGAGAACCTTGCACTTCACGAAGGATTTATTCTTATTAACCATAATTCTGATTTTCTCCCAGTCTGAGGGAGAGAAAATCCCACCTAGCCAAAATCGACACACCTGTTCCAGAAACTTGAACTGCATGCTTTTCTTTTTCTTTTTGGTTGGTTGGTTGGTTGGTTAAAAGGCCTTTTGGGAAGGGGAGGAAGGAGGGTGCAGCGTTTGAAAGAAAAGGTTGCTTAAAGGCAGGCAGGATTTGCAGTGTACTTTTCCCTCCTCCTCCTCCCAAGACAGGTTTGTCTATTGCTAAGACAGGTTCAGTGTGTTTTTAAAGTTTATTTTATGAGAAGCTGTGCAGTTTGTAAATCTTTGTTTATGATAACTTCTGGTGTCAATGTGGTTGTGAAAACTAAATGAAGTAGCGGTAACAAATTCTATTTCCCCCCCAATCAGTTTTGCTTTTCCCCAAATTGGATACCCTCTGAAGAAATGGATAAAGGTTGTGTGAAAGGTGGAAGGGAAAGGGACCTTTGTAATTTTGCTGCAAGACAGAAAGAAATTTAAAGAAAATAGTCCTCGTTCTAATATTCCAGTTATATATATATATATATATTTCCTTTCCATTAATGGGCTGTGCTAAAACAGGATTTATGGAGGGATCTGAAGACATTTCAGCCTTCCAAATGCGGAAGACTGCAATTCCCATAATGCCCAGCATCTGGGGTGGTCGGGAATCGTAGTCCAGAGCATAGCTGGGAGGCACCATTGTAGAAAAGGCATTTCAACCCTGATTCCCATTTTCCACATTTGGAAATGTGGGAGGGATTTCAAGCACTGAAATAAATAAACTTGTCAATTGTTCCAAGATTATACAGCTATTAAAATGAACCTCTCCAACTCTCTGCCTTTTTAAAGTGGTGGCTTTCAACTCCCAGAATTCCCGCCCAACATGGCCTTTGGAATTCTGGGAACTGAATTGACACCCGAAGTGC
>JALIGW010000005.1:29458479-29460979 GCA_023053685.1 Diadophis punctatus similis | reverse complement strand
CACATTTATCAAAGCTCAGTCCCCCTTGGGGTTCAAGGACCTTTCTTCGGAGTCATCAAGCAGAGAATCGCCCAGGCCTCTTTGTCATTTCCCCCGTGGGTTCTAAAACGAGGTTCGCGGGCCTTCTTTAGAAGCAGCATTAAAAAAAAACCCTACTTCCACGTCAATGTGCCCAAAGCAGTCGGGACCACTCCTGGCTGCCCTCCATATCCTTAATAAATGAAGTAGGGAATATAAACTTTGCTTAAGAAACGCGGTGGGAACTTCAATATAAAACTTTCAGAGGTCAACTTCGGAGTCGAACTCAGTCGAGCCCCTTAAATTGTGTGTGTGTATGTGTGTGTGTGTGTGTGTGTGTGTGTGTGTGTGTGTGTGTGTGTATTTCTTTTCAGCCATACCATTCTCAGCCTATTAGGAATTTCGTCCATGTAAGTGCTGAGGCTGCCTCTAGGGCAGGATTTGAAATATGGACCAAGATTAGCAGCTGAGATGGATTTCCCTAGAAACGGATTTCCCTAGAAATAAACCCCCAGGGGCCGGGCCTGCCTTTTCTACAACAAAACGTTCACAATACTCCCGTTGTCTCCTGCTAAAGTGCAAGGCCTGTTTCCTAAATGGTCCTTAGTAGAGGGGGACTAATAGGACTCGCAATCTACTAATGTGAAGGGAGGCCAACTTAGGCAAAGAGAACTGCCTTGACAGCTCCACTTGATGGTACTATGTCAAATCATTACCGTCGTCACCACTATCGTTTCCTTCCCTTCCAAAGTTATGCTGGTGATTATGGCAAAAGCTGGTGTTTGGTAGTGCTTTGGGTCTGGATTCTCCTCCATAGAGTGTAAACAAGGCTTTCCCAACGCCTCAATGCTTAGCCCGTTTTCGCCGGACGGAGCTCCCCTTCCCAAGAAACGGAGCACTTGAAGGGCGCAGGGAACTTGTAGCAAGAGCTTGCAGTGCCACTATACCTTTCTCGGGCATTAACCCGTCCCTTCATACGCTTGGCGGAAAGCTGCTGAAAGCTGCGCTGCCGAAAGGACAGAGCAGCAGTGCGCAATTCACCCGACTTAGCCACCTGGGCCAGCCCAAACTTCGGCTTCTTTTTCGTGACGGAGACAATCGTGTATCAAATTGATTTGCTTCTCCAAATAGCCTCGCTGTGCCTCGGACGTCGCAGTTTAGAGGACCTAGTGACCCCGAGCGGTAACCTTGAGCCGGGTCGGGCTTGTCCTGATGGGACGCTCACAGCCATGGGGTGGAGTGCGGGGCGGGGGGGGGGAGAGAAAGCTGCGCTGGAAGCGAGACCCCTGATTAATCAGCGGCGCTTGGCTTTGATTTTGTATTTTTTAGGCTTTTGTGATCGCGCTTGGGCCAGGCAGGAAAGTAGAAGTCGCATACGTTTGAGAGGAGATGCTTAGACCTCCTCTCTTTCCCCCTTTAACTATTTCCAATGAACAAATCCTCCCCTTAGATTGTTCAGGAGCAAATCCCGACTGAGAATGTCTCTCTCTCTCTCCTCCGAGTATTGAAAGCTCCAGGAAGTCTAGTCCCGTGAGATCAATGGAGTTCTCCCTCCAGACAATCGAGTTGGTGCTGGAGTGGACTGGTCGCTCCTTTCCTCCTTGGCTTTGATGTGAATGGATAGCCCGGGAGGATGGCAGCGACAATTCCCGCTCTGAACTTCTTCAGCCTCTTTCAGATCAGTGAACTGAAGTCTGAGCAGCCTTTCCCAAGCCTAAATCAAAAAGCCAAGAGCCCCCGATTCAGAAGTTTAGGTCGTCTGGACTTGGAAACTTGGGAAACTTTAGCCCAAGTAACTTGAAAGGCCCCACATTAGGAGAAGTTGCTATAAATCTACTCAGAATGTAGCTTTGTGTATTCTCTTCTGCCAATTTCATTTTGGAGGATGGAGAGGTTTTTTTGGGAAGGAGGGAGGAAGCTGGGGCGGAAAAGAGAAACAGGGTAAATAATGTTCCAGAAATTAGCATTCGTCTTTTTGGAAGACTGGATCCATGCCTCCCAAGCGCATAAGAGGATTGCCACAGCAGGAATTAAATGCTCCGAAGTTTTGACACCAGGCTGATAATATAGTTAGACATCTTAAGGACTTCATCTTTGTGGTGAAAACAACAGCACGACCTTGTAGATGTCTACCCAAAAGTAGAAGACCAAACTGGGGTAATTCTACTTAGTTACTCAGTTTAAAACTCTCTTGGGTTGGGTTGCCCGCCTTCTCAGAGAATACAGGCCAAAAGCAGTTTTCTTCGGATTTCTTTTGAACTTGTTTTTAGGGAAATTCAGGAAGGCGGGAAGGCTTCGTTCTCTCACACATCAGATTCATCTGGTTATGAAATGAATCCATTTTCTGGGTTCGCCATGTGATGACGGGTAGATTCGTACCCCTTTCAACTCCCTGAAAGAAGCCTCCCTAAATTTATTTATTTATTTATTTATTTATGGTTTCTTATATGCCGCCCCACTCCCGAGGGACTTGGTCCAATGG
>JALIGW010000005.1:29258479-29455979 GCA_023053685.1 Diadophis punctatus similis | reverse complement strand
TGTTTTCCGGCTAATCCAATAACACACACACACACACACACACACACACACACACACACACACACACACACACACACACACACACACACACACACACACACCTCTTTTTCTTTGAATTGGGAATGGGGAATGCCCTGGTGACGCTCTTCCGAAGGAGCCGGTTGAAGGGTGCTGGGCTGCCAAATCGGCCCGGAGTTTGGATGCCCAGGAATCGGATGGCACGCCTGGAGTTCAGGGCGGGCATTTGGCTTGGATATTTGGGAAAACCGAGTTTATTCTCTTCACCTCATTCCTCTCCTTTCCACGCTGCCAAAAATAAATTAGGAATAAATTAGGAAAAACTCCGTTCTTCAACTTGAAGTGGGCAAGAACCTGGTGGCATTTCGATGTTGAATATCCAGGGGAACATTTGCCTATTTCCTACCCGCCCCCCAGCCCAGAAAGAACCCTCACCCAAACGGGGATTCATTGTTTAAACTTCCGAAGAGCCAGGCTGGGGGATCTTAACGTTTTGGGGAATGGGAGGGGGAGCTAGACGGAAAGCGATGCAGCATAGCTGTCGCCTCGCCTGGAAAAGGGAGCCTCTAATTCGGTGGCGCTCAGTTTCTGCCTTGGGTTATTACTACTCCCATCATCTCCATGCAAGCAGGCTAATGGGAGTCGTGGTTCCACCTCTCTGGAGGGCACCGATTGGAGGGTGCTGAAAAAGGGTACCCCCAAATGGAGCTTTGGATGCCTTCTATTCATCTCCCGGTGGAACCAATTGGGGGGTGACCGGCAGAGTGAAGTCAATCGAATTTGATTCGGTTTCACGGAGAGAGACTGAACAGCGCAATCCTACGAAAGTCTCCTTAGAGGTAAGTAATCCCTGCTTTGGGATTACTTTTATTGGAAAGTGGGATAAAACTTAGTTAGGCGAATAGAAGGGCGCTCACCCTTTTCTCTTCCTGGAATCCGCAGTGAGTGTCAGGAAACGTCGGACAATTTAGAAATGTTTGTTCCTTCTGAGGTTTTCTTGATGGGCTATTCGCAGAGGTCTTCAAACTTGGCAACTTTAAGACTTGTGGAGTTGAAGTCCACAAGTCTTAAAGTTGCCAAGTTTGAAGACCTCTGGATTGGACTGTCAAATACTTTCCAATACCCCCATTCCCGTCTGCAAAGGAAGCCCCCTGCTTCTTTAACCCAAACCCTAACCCTTCTCCCCACTCCCAAGAATTTTATAGCCTTTTGTTAGATTAATTGAAGCGACCGCTTGGCCATCAATACTACTTCGGCATGTTATTTTTCACGGTTTGGCCGGTTCTGAACATTATGGTAATATATCGGGAAAGTGCCTTCGCTCCAGCTTTATCGTCCCGGCTTCCCTCTCGACCCGTTAGGCGACAGCCCCAATAATGCAGATTCCGAAGAGAATGATGGGAGTTGGAGTCTGGAGGGTTCGGAAGGCGTTCTCCAATCCTCACACCGTCCGTAATCCCTAGGCGCACACCACACACACACACAAAACCAGGACGGTGTGAATCAGGCCAGTGCTTTTCCTTGGACCGCCAGAGCAGGAGAGAACTTCAAATGACAAAGCCAGGGGCATAATACACGTTAATTTAATGCCATCGGGATCTGCTTTAAATTAAATTAGTTTATGGGAGAAAAACATATAGACAGGGGAGTAGGGAGATGTGATCTGAACTTAAAAACTGAATGGGAATATTTGGACCAAAAAAAAAAAAAAACAACCCCAAAAAAGTCCTGGTGGAAAAATGAGAAAAAGTTTGAAAGTTTGCAGGTATCTTTCAACTGGTCTTTAGGCGGTAACGGTGGTGATGGGGAGGCATGTTCTGAGCTCCAAAGCCATTAAGCTGAGAACTGGCTGCTTGTATTCGAAAGCTCTCTGGAAGGAGACACCACAGGGAATTAAAAGCGGTGCAGGGATCCGGTTGAAAGCAATGGATGTTTCCAGCGAGATGCCTCTTTAGAAAAGAAAAGTGTGTGTGTGTGGGGGGGGGGGGGAGTAGGAAATGGGAACTCCCAGCAGAACATACCCACAAAAAGTCTTGTTACAAAACAGTTGGACAAATGTTTCTATTCTGCTCTTGGATCTTAAGCAAAACAAGGTGAGGCGCATTGATCTCTCTCTCTCTCTCTCTCTCTCTCTCTCTCTCTCTCTCTCTCTCTCTCTCTCTCTCTCTGTCTCTTTCTCTCTCCCTCTCCCTCTCCCTCCCTCCCTCCCTCCCTCCCCCTCTCTCTGATGTTTTTCCCCCAAACTTGTACACCATGACTTTCCTAATGTTCTTCTATAGCAGTGTTTCCCAACCTTGGCAAGTTGAAGATGTCTGGACTTCAACTCCCAGAATTCCCCAGCCAGCGAACGCTGGCTGGGGAATTCTGGGAGTTGAAGTCCAGACATCTTCAACTTGCCAAGGTTGGGAAACACTGTTCTATAGGAAGAAGAACCACCAATACCAACTCATCCTTTCCAACCTTTTCCAAGCTGGAGGCAAGACCCCCTGCGATTGAATGGAAGTCATAGCTAAACGCCGTTGGAGAGCACCAGGTTCCTTGAACATTTGACAATAACTCCCACGACTTTTAAGGGGAGGGCTAACAACGCTACTCCTCTCTTAGATTTGTAGGTGAAGCGGGAAAAGGGAAGGCAAGAACCTGGAGCGTCCGAGGTGCCGTAGGCGCAGAATGCTCCAGGCCGCCAGTAGGGGGCGTCTGTCGTGGAGGAGACGAATGAGGTCACGCGTCTCGTGACGTCATCGTGCCATTGGCGTGAATTGGCGAATGACGTCTTTCCCGTTGTTAGCCCGATGCTCGGGCTTGTAGGAAACGTCCCTGCGCGCTCTCCAGGCAGCAAGCTGCTGCTTCAGTCACTATGACTGGGCTTCTTTTACGCAATAGGCTGCCAGACCGGTTACTATGATTCCGGTGGGATGGGAAGTCAGCAGCCTGCTTGCATTAGGCCGTCACACGAAGCCGCAGTCTAGGTTAGTTTATTTGGGTTGGGCACGTTGTGTGAGCGCAGCAATCGTGTTTTAAGCCAGGTTTAGGATTTAGCAAGTTGTGGTGAAGAATAACTCGGCCCAGGATACTTGTTAGGTAAACAGCACACCGGATCCCACCCCGAAGGACTCTCATTTGCCACTCCTGGAGGTGAAAATCCTATGGTACTCAACTAGGCCGATATTCAGGATATTCTAACCGCCTCCTACTTGCCCAACTCGAGGGCCGGCCGGAGGAGAGGGGCTGAGGCTTATTTCTCAGCAAAGAGTCGGTGTCTCATCCCGGTTGAGAAGGTAGCAGTGGCGCAAAGACAAGAACTGAGTCCAGGCGCCAAGTTGCTGGACTCGCGGTGGAGTTCATTCGGAGCTGGCTTACTATTCAGGAAAAGAACCTCCAAGGACTATTTTCCTCGAAAACGGAGAGACCAGTACGGTGGGGGGGGCGGGAAGGGCTCCAATCATGGTATCCCCGCCCTCATTTGGTCGTGGGGAAGGCCAGGGCCGAAGCTCCCCAGGAGCGCCCGAAGGTGCCCCAAACTTTCCGACCACTTTCTTCATCATCTTCACGGGTCGCTGCTCGAAGATCAACCCGATCTCCAGCTTTTCCCATTGCGCGTTGGTTCAATTTGATCAGGTCCCGTTACCTAAATCCCAAAGGCGTTTTTTTTTTCAGGCGGCAACTGGATTTGCTTGTTTTTTTCTTTTGAAGACGTTTCGCTTCTCATCCAAGAAGCTTCTTCAGCTCTGACAGGACAGTGGGGAATGGAAGGATTTATATTTCCTGCAGACAGCTGCCAAATCCTTCCATTCCCCACTATCCTGTCAGAGCTGAAGAAGCTTCTTGGATGAGAAGCGAAACGTCTTCAAAAGAAAAAAAAACAAGAAAGTCCAGTTGCCACCTAAAAAAAACACCTTTGGGACAACCATGACCTGGATGACTGAGAATCTCTACAGACTTTTAACTTACCTAGACGTTGAGATTTAGTATGGTAAGAATTTAGCACCCTAAAATACTTACCCCAAGCCAGCAAAGTTATGTCTGATTCTTAAATGCTGGTTGGGGTTTGTGATCCACCTGCAAGTCCTTTAGTTTCCAAAAGGCAACATTGGATGTCCCTTATAGTACTGAACTGGGCTCCCCCTTCCCCATGAAGTTTCTGGGGTAAATATTTAATCCACAACTGAATGGCAGGCTGTGAAAAGTAACTCAGCCATTACTCTTATACTTACATGCATGCATGCATGCATGCATGCATGCATGCATACATGCACACACACACACACACACACACACACACACACACACACACGCACACCAACATATATACTGATTTAAAGCAACTGTAGACAAACCACTGTTAAAATGATAGCATGCAAAGTTTGTTCTAAGTCTTAGAATCTAAGAGGACTGGCTTGGTCTAGTGCAGTGGTTCTCAACCTTCCTAATGCAACGACCCTTTAATATAGTTCCTCATGTTGTGGTGACCCCCAACCATAAAATAATAAAATTATTAGGAATCTCAGGGGTGGGTTCTAACTTACCTCGCTGCCAGTTCGCTTCCTCCTGTGCTGCGTGGCCGTGCCTTGTGGGCGCACATGCGCTTTGCGCGTGCGCGCATGTGCAGTGCCGATTTTTTTTAAAAAATTGCAAAAAAAAAAAAAGGCCAAAAACAAGATGGCGATGCATGCACAGGGGCGGAAATTTGGCTTCTGTGCATGCACAGAAATTCCCATGGTACAGATAGGTTTTTTTTTTTGCAGTAGTCTAATTGCATGTGGGTGGACCCGCCTGGAGACGGATAGAGGAGCGGTGTCTCGGTTCCTAAGACCATCGGAAATATGTGTTTTCCGATGGTCTTAGGCGACCCCTGTGAAAGGGTCATTCGACTCCCAAAGGGGTCACGACCCACAGGTTGAGAACCGCTGGTCTAGTGCTTAAGGCACCAGCCTACAAATAGGAGACCATGAATTCTGGACCTGCCTTAGACATGAAAGCTAGATGGGGGACTTGAGGCCACTCACTCTCTCTTAGCCCAATCTACCTCACAGGGTTGTCGTGGCCGAAATAGGATGGGGAAAGAATGTTAGGAGTGTTTATCACATATAAATAAACGAAGATGCAGTCAGTTATGCATATGATTGGGCATGCAATTGTAGACAATGAGTTTAGAGAAAGAAATACAGAAATAACCATTCACCACTCAAGGTAAACAATCCAATTAACCCATGCAGGACGACAGTAAAGCTATATCAGAACTGAAGCCATGCATAACAGATTGGAATATCTCACTGGTCACTACTTTGCAGTTTCAGGTGACAGTTTGCCTTCTGAGTTTATTTTGTTCCAAGTTGGCTACTTTAAGTTACTTACAGAGTGTTTTGGAAGGCAGAAATCTTTCTCCGCTGGTTTTAATCTCAGTGTAAGTTACTAGTTTATCACCGGTAAGATGGTTCATGTCAGCCAGTGACAACAATGCCATTTTTGTAGTCTGTTGCACCCATGCAACATTTCAGGAAACAGGCCAATTATAAATCAGGAGAGTTTGGACTCCATTTTAGCCTGAAAGTCACTTTTAGCTTTTATGTTAGAAATTGGGTGGCAGTTGCATCAGTTAAAGCAACTTGGCAACTTTTAAGATTGTGGACTCCAACTCCCAGAATTCTCTACTCAGTGGTCTCCAAGCTTGGCGACTTTAAGACTTGTGGACTTCAACTCTCAGAATTCCTCAGCCAGCAAAGCTGGCTGAGGAACTCTGGGAATTGAAGTCCACAAGTCTTAAAGTTGCCAAGGTTGGAGACCCCTGCGAGTCTAACTAGTGTGAATTAAAACATTTGGCCATGAGTGGAGAACACGGTCACAAACACAGTGAGGGCTAGAGCAACAGCTAAATAAGTTGAAATTAAATATATTTGATAACATTTCCTCCAATATATTTAATAACTTCCATGCCTTATCACATGGCTTTAGAAGCTATTCCAATGCTTGAAGGGAGTTGTGTGTGGCTCAGGCTGCAGTTGTATATCCTTCTTGTAAAGGTAACCTTCTAGGGCAGGGGTCCTCAGACTTTTTAAAAGGGGCCAATTCACAGTCCCTCAGACTGTTGGGGAGCCAGACCAGCTGGGTGGGCATGTCTAGGTCATGTGACTAGGTGGGCATGGCCAATTTAACAGCCCATTAAACAATGCACACAAAGTAAACTTTAATTTGTTTTGCTCCTGGGGGTGTTTTATTTGCTTTTGTTTGCATGTTGCTCTTTTGGTTGACTTTTCCTTTTACTAGATCATTTTTTCAGTTGTTTAGGAGTCTACTCCTAAAGTGGCCCACTTCAGAAAACTCAGTTTTGCAGCAATTCTTCTCAGCCCCAAGGAGCTTGAGAAATCTCTCTGTCTCTCTTCTCTCTCTCTCTTTCTGTCTCTCCATCCCCCCTCTCCCTCCATCCCCTCCCCCCCTCTCTCTCTATCTATCATCTATCTATCTATCTATCTATCTATCTATCTATCTATCTATCTATCTATCTATCTATCTATCTATCTATCTATCTTTCTCTATCTTCTGGAGGGGGGAGGTGAAAAACAGGCCATTTTTGCCAATTTTTCGGCCTCCTGGGGCATCTGTCCACCCTGTTTTTCACCTCCCCCACCTCCAGCAGCATTCTGCAGGCCAAAAACAGGCAAAAGACCCATTTTTTGGCCAAAACCAGGCCGTTTTCGCCCCTTTTTGGCCTCCTGGGGCATCTCTGTGCCCCATTTTTCACCTTCCCCGCCTCCAGAACATCTCCGCAGGCCAAAATTCTTGTCCTTATCTTTCAGTTCCAGCCCGCGGGGCTCGAGAAGGTAAGTCCTGCGCTCGGCCGAAGGGTGGGCGGGGCGATGTGGGCAGGGCAGCCTCATGGTCCTTCGCGAGACGGATTAATGGCGTTGGTGGGCCACATGCGGCCCGCGGGCCAGAGTTTGAGGACCCATGTTCTAGAGCCTAGGCTGTCAATCCCATTGAACTGCAGTCAGTGAAGGCAACTCTTACCTTCCAGGTAGGAGCCAGCTACCTAATCTTCAGGATGGTACAACAATGTCCACATGAGTTATAATCTTCTAAAGTTTCCAAAATAGTATCACTCTAACAGCACGAGGGTTAATAACATAATAGTGGAGGATGCATCAGTTAAAACAAGGTTAGGTTATTTGCTTTTTAAATGGCCTTTTTGAAAAAGAAATGGAAATGAAATTCGTTCATAATATTGGAAAGAAGCTCAGTCCTTGAGAGTAGGTTGGGGTCCCTCAGTTGTGAGCCAAGGGCACACTGAATGCACTCAGATACATTCTTTAATACACATTCTCAAAGTACCCAGAAGCTGTCTCTTCCCTAATTGGTGCCATAGATAATTATTGCCTTGTGTTCTAACTCACTGCTTTTCCTTTGATCAGCTTAAAAGTCTGCGAAGAATGAATGCAGGACTTTTATTCTTCATTAAGAGAGTGTCTTCTCCTCATGTAAAAATAAAATGAAAAACAGCCCAGCCAGGAAGGAAGAGGCTGTGCCTATCTACCTACCAGGCATATTCCTTTTGGTCCACGACACCTCAAATCAAAAGCCACCGGCTCCGTCTCTTGTTTGGGAAAGGCAGAAGCACAATGACACTGACTCAATGGAGAGATGCCACTTCAAAGCTGCCACCTTTTCCTTGGAGGGAGGCTGGGAGCAATTACTCCTAGCTTCTGTTTGAATGAAGGAAGAGACTGAGGGTGTATCTTCCCTTCCCCAGACTTAATTTGGCTCATGGGAAATATGGACAGGGGGATTAGTTCTCCATCCTGACCCAGCCAAATCTAAGAGAGAAATAGCTACTTCGAAGCAGCCCGGATCTTGGGAAATACTAGATCAAAGAAATGCAGTTGTATCAAGGCACAGTGTGGCTATTTGGATGGAACCTTTGCAAACCATGCCATGTGTCTATAGGCAAGAAGATGTTTATGTATCCATGCATATGTGCCTGCTGAAGCTTCTCTTAATTCCTCCCCCTTAGCCATTGGCAAATGACTGTAATTATATGTTTATATGGGGGAGGGAGGAGAGAAACCAACACACAAAAATGGCGTCAAATAATTTAAAGCAGTTCAAGTAGAAGGCCTGTCAATTCTTTAAGTAAATGATCCTGTGTTTATTCAGATGTTTCTCCCCATAATTGTTGTCTGGAGGGAAAAGCTCACAGGCTAAACCCCAGTCAGTCTCCCAGGCTTAGGAGGAGACGTTGATTTGGGATTGATTTATTGAAACACAGTGAAAGCAAAGAAGTGGGGGGGGGCATCTTTTTTTTAAAAAAAAATTCCGCTAGGCTTAGGCAGTGCATGGGGCCTTTGCCAAAATGAAAAGGGAGGGAGGACAGGGAGGGGAGCAAGGGATCTTCAGTTCTGTGGAATTGGCTTCAAACTGATCTGCCCCTGATTCATTGTTTGAACAGGTTGAAAGTCTGATAATGAGGTTTTGATGAATCCTGAACAAATAGTCTTCCTCCAAACCTGATTATACTGCGCTGGGGTGGGGGAGGGGAGGGGATTGGGAGACAAAATTGGAGAAAGCTGCTGCAGAGCAGTTGAGTGTCTGTTTCTCTCCATCCCCCAAATATGTTACATATCTCATTTTAAAAAAATAATACTAATACTAATAACAGAGTTGGAAGGGACCTTGGAGGTCTTCTAGTCCAACCCCATGCTTAGGCAGGAAACCCTACATCACTTCAAACAAATGGTTATCCAACATCTTCTTAAAAATTTCCAGTGTTGGAGCATTCACAACTTCTGGAGGCAAGCTGTTCCACTGATTAATTGTTCTAACTGTCAGGAAATTTCTCCTTAGTTCTAAATTGCTTTTCTCCTTGTTTAGTTTCCACCCATTGCTTCTTGTTCTACCCTCAGGTGCTTTGGAGAATAGCTTCACTCCCTCTTGTTTGTGGCGGCCCCTGAGATATTGGAACACTGCTATCATGTCTCCCCTAGTCCTTCTTTTCATTAAACCAGACATACCCAGTTCCTGCAACCTTTCTTCATATGTTTTAGCCTCCAGTCCCCTAATCATCTTTGTTGCTCTTCTCTGCACTCTTTCTAGATTCTCAACATCCTTTTTACATTGTGGCGACATATAATAACATATAATAACAGAACTGAAATCTTCCAGCCAGAGTCTGGCATAGATGACAAACATTTTTAAAAGCTAAGAACATGCTAGGCACCAGAACTGAATTGAGCTCTCAGACTTTTACCCCAGCCCTATTTATAGTTTCCTAAATTTTCAGAATTTTAGTTGTATGTTATTTTTGTTGTTTGCGGGTGGGTGGGTGGGCTGCTTCTGTGGGTCTATGACAACTCGCCAAAGCCAACTCAACCATGGCCAACTCCCCAAGGGTCAACTTGCCATGGCCAACGTGCTACAGGCCAACTTGCCACAGGACAAGAATTACACTAATATTAAAGAAATAGTGGAATAGAATAATTAAGGAAAGGATGCCAAAGAAGGGACAAAATGAAATGAGAATAGCAAAAATTAAAATATTTTTTAAAATAATTTAAAATAATTTAATGGAATTGTTCATTGTCTCTCAACTTTCCCTGGCGAGTTGGCCATGGCAAGTTGTCTGATATCGAGTTGGCTGTGGTGAGCTGGCTGCAGCAAATTGGCCGTGGTGAGTTGTCCCATTCTGTGCCTCTGTGTCCAACGGTTGGAGTCCTGAGAGCCTTGCTGATGTAGTGGAAATCATGAAGGAACTGAATTATTTCCGATCTATTTCCTGTCTGATCTTTTGCATACCTTTAGTCAGAAGGTCGGAAGTTTATGGCAGAGGGGGAGAGGAGCCAGGAGCCAGGCAGGAGATTATATCATTAACTTCCTAGGCATCAATTATACTTACATAAGAACAACTCATCATTGATACTGTGTGTTCCAATCTGGATTCTGTTGAAATGAGATGATTCGGAGGAAGAAAATGTGGACGTTTATTACAGTATCCTCCCCAAAGCTAGCCAGAAACAAAATCTTTCTTGCTCCTTCGCTATTAATTTGTCCTGTGAATTCATGCCTGAGTTTACACAGGGAAAGTGATTGACTGGCTGATGAGGTTTTACACAAAGGCCACATTTCTCCCCTCTGGTGGGGTAAGTCACAAACAAATAAAAAGAGCTCAGCACAGATTCTCTTTCTTTATTTCAGATGATTACTTGCCACTTAAAAGAAGAGCTAGAATGGAGCGATGGCCTCTCACGGGTGGATTTTGAAGACAGCATCGCCGGAAAAAGCTCCTATTACAAAGTGTTTGTAAACATTTTTGTCGAGCAGGTTGAAAGATGGAGCAAGACCTCAAAGACAGTCCTGAAGTGTCACAATGTGATTTTTGATTGTCAGCTGTACTCGTATGTCAGACTTTATGACCCAGAGATTCATAGCAAAGCAAAGCAGTCACATGAAGAGTGAACTGTGCATATGCACATTCCATTCTCATTCTCCATTATTCTTTGCTGCTATCCTCCCTGGAAGGAGGATCTCTTAGAATGTAAAGATGTAGTTCTTAGGTTTTTATATTATTTTGTACTGAAATAAATATTTTATTATTTAGACTTTTACTCGCGTTTTATTTTATCAAGGATTGGTTTCCAAAGGAAAAGATTCATCACCTCTAAGATTTATTTTCTCATTGCATCATGAAGCCTACTTTCTGTTCAGTGATAATAGACAGAAGCAGGAATCTTGTATTTCTAGCTCCCTTCAGTATATTTCAGCTATTATTATTATTTAGATGTGTCATGATTTAAGAAGTATTATAAACATCATTGACAGAAAACACGCAGAAATCCTTAAGGGAGGCTCAAACTACTTGGGTGTATGTGTTCTGGTGCGCGTCTTTTTATTTATATAAGCCATGTGTATTCATTCCATTCCAACAACTTGATATACCGAATTATGTTGTTGGTAAAACTTCATGCTACTTTCAGCATCATGTTGACTTTTGTTCTTATGAATGTAGAATTCTACTTCACATGGGATCCCTTTTTTCCTACCATTTCGAAGTGCATCTTTGATTGCATCAAGAGAAGTCAAACATGTAGGCTGCAGCGAGCACTACTGAATTTCAATCCTAATCTGTCAGAAACAACAACAACCCAACAATGTGACTTTTATGCTGGGCTATTTTTTCTGCAGGAGGGGACAGATTGGAGGGAAATTTGTAGGAAAATTGGATGAAGAAACCAAGACAATCACCCATCAAAGAACAAAAAGGAATTGCGATGCCCAGAACACCCTGGAATATGAGAAACAAAGGGGCTTGGGTTGGCCAGAATTTGGTTTTGAAACAAACAGAATTTGTTTCGACCTTGAAACAAAATTTCCAGAACCTTAGATTTTGTTTCGAGCACAGAACACTTGGAAGTTTGTTTCAAGCATAGGCCGTTTTGTGCACCCTTGTGTAAAAGATTTTATAATTATCTGCTCTTAATGCTGTAATAACCCTATCCTAATTTTCTCCTTTGAAAGCTCATACATGACTAAAAGAGAGAGAAAAAATGACCCCGTCTTATGACTTTTCCATTAAGTGTATTTGTTGAGTATTATAGTTCTTACATCTTCCAAGAGTCATTTGTCACTTATGAAGGGAGTGATTCTCAGCAGGTTTCTTTGAATTAAAGACAAAATGTACGAGCAAATTGCACATATGGCTTTCATTGTTTCCATATTTGTTGAAGAATAACTCTATTGTGCTTATTAGGATGGAAAAGGAGCATTTAAGTTAAAACCAGAAGTGTAGGTCAGAATTTCATCCCCATCTTCCTAGAAAATAAATGATAAATCATAAGGCTAAGGTCAGAGGGAGGGCTCCAAAACCAGGAAAGGAAAGGAAAATAGACACTTGAGAACAAGATATTAGGAATTTTTAGATAGAACCTGGAAAGCAATATCTGCCCCTTAGCATGGTGCTAATCCACACGGAACAGTAAATGATTAGCAGTGGCCTATTATTATGGTGAACTAGATTTTTCTCTCTTATTTAATACTTATTTTATTTATCTACTTTAAAAAACAACAAAAAACCCTTGTTTCCAAATAGATTTGTGGCAGTATATAGACATCCTACATAAAGATAACAAAGGTTACCTCTTGACCTTGAATGTTTACATTCTTCTGTCTTGAGGAAAAAGGGAAAAAAAAACACCTGAGAAAATTCTAAAAACCACTTGAAGCAGACAGACAGAAGAAGGGTGAGAGGGAAAGAGAAAATGAGAGAGAGAATAAATTAAGCCCCCCAGTCAATTTGTCAGTAAGAAGATGCAGAGTTTTGGATTTACCAAAAAACCCCTTTGGATTTGAGGCAAAACATGGATTCTAAAGTAACTTGAACCACAGCAATTTCTTCTTAAAATGCCAGAGCACCTTTGGTCTTGAGTGCAAACTCTTTATTAAAAATGAAACTTGAGCTTCTTCCCCAAATGCCACAATCTATAATTCTGTCACATGACAGGGAATCATAACTTCCATATAGCTCTGATTGCGGTACAAAGGAACCGTTTAAAGATCTTGCAAAAGGATAATGAAGTACACGTCTAATAATTAGCTGAACTGTGGAAGCATTGTCCCTCTGACTCATTGGTTTCTTAGCCTTGGGCTGTCCTTTCCTGAGGGCATTTAAGGTTTTCTTTGCAGCCAGTGAGGCTAGAGACTTTCACTGATATCATTAAAAGGTTTTATGAGATGGTTAAATACTCAACCATACAAACTACTTTTCTGCTTTCCATATTGCATATCTGAAATACATACCATGCAGCCATCTGGCCTCAGACTTATAGAATTGTTATATACAGTAGCATCAGTTTTATCTGCTTTATACAGACATCCCCTGTTTTAGGGGATGGAACTCCCACCAAGTTGTTATCTATATAGCATTATTGAAATGATTTGGAGAATAACATTATTTTAAATCATGAGTACATGTTGGGAAGGAACCGGTAGGCCTGTTCGAAATCTGTTCAGGTTTGAATCTGGCTTCTCCCCAAGAGACAATGAAATATTTTCTATTCTTGATCTAGAAGCATGAGAACATAAAATCATCTCTTGTCTCTTTGTAAATGTTTCCATCTCTTTATGGTTACGGTAGATACCAAAGAGGACACTCTTCCAGATTCCTTTGCAGAGGTTCCCTGCAGTTATTGGATGTTTTGGTTTTTGTCCATTGCCATTGATGAAGACCTCAACCCCATCAGTCACTTTCAAACTAAATGTGATGTGTCTGAAGATGACAGTCAGGCCAATTCGGGAATGGAATGTCCTAGCACACATTGGGCAAACATGTAGACATGACAATTATTGTACTGATGCCTTTAGACTTGCACAGCTCATGCTATTTATTTATTTATTTATTTATTTATTTATTTATTTATTTATTTATTTATTTATTTATTTATTTATTTATTTATTTATTTATTTATTTATTTATTTATTTATTTGCTGCCCATCTCACTATCCAAAGCGACTGAGGGCGATTTATGTTGTGCTTTCGCAGTGTGCTTTACTTTGCAAGTTTGACAGCCCTTATGAATGAAGCTATGCCAGATGGAATGATTTTGTGTGAGGTTTCCCAGGTGATCATATCTATGTCAAGTGACTCAGGGAGTGTAGTGTATCTTTGTAATGTTTCTTCTGCTTTCCATGCAAGCATTTACCATCAGAAAATTCCCCAGAAAAGACCTCCTTGGATATGCACTTGTTTGACATACAGATGATCTGTCTACTCAATGGATCTGTGCACGCTCATTAGCAGTGTGTGTGGATTGATGGTAGACTTGCTCTAGAAAGAACTTCAGTATCTGGCATTTTATCAAGCCATCCCATGCCTAATATACTGCAAAGACAAGTCAGGTGGAAATGATTAAGCTATCTTTGCATGCCTTCAATATACAGTCCACATTTCACAGGCATACGGAAAGGTAGTGAGTACCTCAGTGCTGTAGACCTTGAGTTTTTCTGCTTCACTCATTCTTTGACATTCCCACACAATGGAGCACAGTCTACAAAAAACAGAACTTGCCTTTGCTATTCTGCAGTTGACTTCCATATCAATGGCTGCTATTTGGTAGAGGCTCCTACCAAAATAATTGAACTGGTCTGCTGCTTTTGGTTTCTGCCTTTTGACTGTGATTTTGGATCCTATGTATGATGCATGAGGAACAGGCCGGGTGCATGTCCTTGGTAATTTGAATATTAGTAGTGACTCCAAAGTTTTACAAGCTGTAGAAAATGTGTCCATACTGGCTTGCATCTGTGGCTCTGAGCCAGCATTCAGGGCACAGTCATTGGCAAAATGGAAGTCTCTCAGAACAATTTTTCTTCACTTTGGTAATAGTGACTCCTTTCAGTTATTTAATAACTCCTTTCAGTTATTTAATAGCAACATTAACTGTAACCAGATCACTTCAGGGTACTGAACAAAGGACACCATTGTACAGATATAATTCTTAGTTGGACAATGAATAATGATTACTTGCAAAATATAGTGTAAATATTGATTCTGTTGCAAGAACATGGGGCCAGAAAAGCACTACTGAGAGTGGTGAGCTAACCATGACTGTAGAAAACAACACTTGTAGCTGTATCGTAAGAAACACTATATGGATCCCCCTGCCTACACATGGAGAATATTCCCAACAAAAATATTTGCAGCATCCACTTCTCAGAACTTGACTCATAACTTGGAAGATAGTAGAGAAGAAACTCCTTTGACTACCTTTGTCAGGGAAAATCCTGAGCATCCTTCTTCTGCATCCTTAGTAAAAGTGAGTTTGATAGCGGGTGAGACTGAGAGGATCTTGGTCCCACAATGGTGTCCTTTTCAGGGAGAACATATTAATGGGTTCTCATTGAGCATGTGGCTGAGTTTATCACAAAGCCCAGCTATTCTTCCTTTGGCAGGGACTGTGCACTTTCCCTCCAGGTTTGTTCTGCATAACTTTTCTTCTTCCTCCATTTGTACTAAGAAATTTGCTACTTCTTTATTGGGAGCTGAGTAGGACTAACTTTGAGGAAACCTGAGTAGGACTAACTTTGAGGAAACCTATTCCTTCCTGATTTCATTTGAATCACTTTTGGTCAGATACTTTGGAAGCTCCAGTCATGTTAGCTATTGTTTAGATTGGGGTCCCCAACCCCGATCCATGGATCGGCACCGGTTCATGGCATGCCAGAAACCAGGCTGTGCAAATAAGCGAAGCCCCATCCACGGAATACAGGCTGCACTCAAAACCAAACCCCCTCCAGTCCATGGAAAAACCTCTCTCCATGAAACCCTCCCCTAGTGCGCAAAAGGTTGGGGGGGCACTGGTTTAGATGATCTGGTAAGTATCTTGAAGACTACAAGTCGGGAAGGCTGCACATGTCTACAGTTCATTGCTTTTGGATGGGATCCAGAAAGGTTCTTCCCAGAAAGAGGTGGAGCAAGAAAGAATTCCTGGTCTGCCTTCAGGTCAGGTAAGTAGTGTTAGAAAACGACCTGACTATGTAAACAACAAGCTGGAAAATACTTAACATTTGCTACTGTTTATTAGCTATCCAGATTACATGTGATGTCCACACTTTTTGAATTAATAAAGCTGTGACCATTTTAATTCATTCTTGGTTTTGTGTTGTTCTTTTCACAGGTGGGCAAGAACTTTCTCTGATAAAAATCTTGAAGTTTAGGCATGCTCACAAAACAGATTCTGGTTTATCAAATAGCCCCCAGTCCTAATTTAGAGGGGATTTTATATGTCATCAAACTTTGAATTGTTTCTCAAAAAGAATGGTGGCTGATGGATTAGTTTAAAAAAGATTAACATCGTCTCTACAATCAGTACCAGTCAATAGTCTTGACCACCTTAAAAAGCAACTCCACACACAGAGTATTATGCTAATTCATCTTTAGATATGTTATGACTTGGTGAATAGCTGATAAATAATTTGAACTAATAAATAGCTTTGGCATCTGACATGCTTTGATCTAAAAACTTGATGGTTGCCATTTTTCAAGCTCTGGATCCTGCTTAGTTTGGAAGGTGATCCAGACAAAGCTAGTAAGGTGGTGAAATAATGGGGCAACATTGTTGTTGACTTTTGTTTTGATGGCTTGATCAGGATTCTGCATTTCCTAGACATGAATGAATTGAGCTCATGTGATTAGAATCTGACTATGATTTATTAATCCAACTGAGTTAAAACTGTGGCGAAAGCACTCTTATATCTTAAACCTTTGAGTCATGGTTAAATGTTAACCATACAGTCATGGCAGCTCAGCTTAGTTCATTTTTTAAAGTCTTACTGTATTGCGGTATATTGTTGTAGGATCATTTCAATGTGTTTTATATGCAAAATATTAGACCATACTTTTTTTATTAGAACTTCTCGGCTTCCTCAAAACTTGCTGCTAAAATTTAGCAGTAGATCACTGAATGATGATGACATGATTTTTCTGCTTTTTTTAAAAAAAGGAAAAGAGAAGAGGAACTAAAGGTCAAATACAAGAGTATTCAGTACATGGAGAAACACATTCACTTCCTTAATTACTTGAAGGGTTAAAATAAGCAAGAGCTGAGTCTCAGCAAAGGTAGTGGAGACAATTTGCCAAGCCAGTTGTGTGAACTGTACAGACAATAATGAAAGGAGAAATTAACTGGTAATTAATCTTGTTTTTAATTATGAACATATTACAGTTTTTGGCACATTTGAACTGGAGCTTGTTATGCATATGGGAATTATTGTATTATGGGCCTGCTAATTATGTGTTTCAGTAACATCAGTAGAATTTCCAAAATATCTCTGATGCTTGTCTAGAGAAGATGACTCATTCCCTCATGGAAAACTTAGCCAAGAGATGCTGAGCTGAATTCCTGGCACATGTGGGAGACAAACAAATATCTTGTTCTTCAAAAAAGTTTTTTCCCCCTGATGGTTTCACTTTACTTTACTTATTTTTATATAACAACATAACAATAACAATAACACTTAGACTTATACACCGCTCCATAGTGCTTTACAGCACTCTCTGAGCATTTTACAATGTCAGCATATTGTACCCAACAATCTAGGTCCTCATTTTACTGACCTCGGAAGGATGGAAGACTGAGTCAACCTTGAGCCTCTCAGGATCAAACTCCAGACAGTAGGCAGAGTTAGCCTGTAATACTGCATTTTAACCACTGCGCCACCAGGGCTCCATAGTGGTGTGAACTGGCCCTTTTGGAAAATTCAGAACCTTCAAGTTTACAGGTTCCCTAGAATATAATTAACTGCTCCATTTTGACTATGACAAACTCTTTCGGTTAGTCAGGCACCCATTATGTCAGAATAAGTAAAAGAAGGACGAATTAGTAAAAAGAAATGTTGATTTATAAAAGGGCTATCGTATCTGGGCTGCCAAAATGCAGATGGCCATTACAAGTTTACAAAGAGTTTTCTGTACAGTATCTCTTTGCTGCCATCTAATGATTGTCCGGATTTGTGCAGACAACAAGTCTTGCAATTAGTAGGAAGATAAACTATTCTGGCATCAACCACATGCCTTCTTAAAATTATTTGTTGTGGCTAAGCTGAATAATGGCTTTCCTTTTGAGTCATGACTGCTGACACCCAGCAGTAGTATATCATTTATATATAGCATTTAAGTCTTGAATCTGCCCTCCAAAATTCTAGGAAGGCATTGAAACAAGGTGAATTTCAACAAGAGTTAAGCAGGGATGCTTTTCTCCCACGTAACAACTTCCAACCAGATGTGCTAGGACAGCTGGTGAAGCTCAACAATTTACATTTGTCACTCTAATGTAGTCTATACATGCAGATGTTTGAGTTATTAGATTGCACAACAAAACAATGCTGGTACATGCATAGCACATTGTGTGAGCCTTGGCAATGGTTGTCAGCAGAGTGCTTGACATCAATACCACACTGGCTCTTGTGTGTGTGTGTGTGTGTGTGTGTGTGTGTGTGTGTGTGTGTGTGTAAATTACAGTGATGCAAGCTCCTTGGGAGTTAATGGATAACTTTCAGGGGTCATGCATGCAACTGACCTTTTTGTTGGTTATGTATCTGTATTAAAAGCATCTTACCTGTTGTGCCTTCAGAAAATAATCAAATTCTACAAAGAAGAGCTTGGGATGACAGTTGCTTCTAATGGAAAGGTTGTAAGGCCTTGGGGCACTCAGAGGGGGCTGAAAGGGATTATGTTCCTATTGAGTAATGAAGAATTGACTGCAGTTTACCTTAAAGGGACTATTACTAGCAGTTCAATGTGCATCTCGCAGCACCATACAGCAGTGTGTTCCTGACATTCCTCACTTCCCTGAAATTCCTCAGGGAATTTCTTAAAGCTGATGCGATGAGAAATCGGTAACAGTAGACCAGCTGCTTAAAAGAAAATTATTAAAAATAAACCAAGACTCGCCCTTATGTGAACAATCCAGTTTCCCTTCAAGTCCAGGTTTTCTGAGAGGAAATGGAGGGAAATCTGCTTGCCAAAATTCAAGTTTTTGTCTCCACAGACTCTAGATTCTGATTTCAGACCACTTCTCTCAAGTTTCCAATTAGTAAAGGAAGATATGGAGAGGACAAGAAATCATCAAGAAATGCAAACTGCTTCTAATATTTAATTTCAAGAGGAAGAATCTTTAGCTATTTACTTTTTGTAGAAGTCTATGGAAAAGCTTTGAAATAAATAGCCACAGAATGTATTTTTTTTTACTAAAAATATGTGTAATGCAAGTCTAATAAATAAAAAGCCTGCATTGTTCATACTTTGTGTGTTAAGTTAGGATATAGAGACGTGTTATTAAAATGTAATCTTATAAATAGAAAACAATAAAAGGATGAGACAGATAAAGCACATTTTTGTGGTTTTAAATTTGCAATCATGCCACTATTGTTCTATTATTCCCAGTTTTGTTCTGGGAACATTATTTTTGTTTGTGTGTAGTCACACCCAAACTGTAGGGATCAGCTTGTTATGTTTTATTTTGGTTTGCTATGAAATGCATAAATGCTATATTTATAGGGCCCAGAAGACAAAGAATGGCAGACACATGTGAGAAGAATGTATGCATCCCAATATTGAAACCCAGATTAAGATTAAGATTTCATATGCTCATGTGTAAAATATTTTTAAAACCTTGTCAAAACTTTGAGTCATCATTTTTATGATGAGACTGTTTATGGCTGTTAGAAATATAAAGCCATCTCTTCCTTTAGTGGAATAGGGCCAAATGTAAGAATGAATGCTTCCAAGATTTTTAGCTACGAAAGCTCTACTCCCAATGTGCCTGAGAGACGGATAAATATGCAAAAGCTTGGCTCTCTGAATGGGATGCAAATCACATTTCCTTAAGTCAGTGGTTCTCAACCTTCCTAATGCTGCGACCCGTGACCCGCCCCCATGTGCCTCCCGCACCCCACCCCCCTGCTGCGCCCCCCCATCGACCCCTGCCCCGCCGCCATTTGGGTTCTTTTATCCTCTGCGCATGCGCAAAGCGTTCTGCACATGCGCAGAGGGTAAAAAAACCCAAATGGCAGCGTCTGGGTGAAGTCTCCCAACCCCTGTGAAAGGGTCGTTCGACCCCCAAAGGGGTCGCGACCCCCAGGTTGAGAACCGCTGCCTTAAGTAAACATCTTGGACTTTGGAATATGTATTTTACATATTTTTTGTTTGTTTGTGGGATATCAACACACACTAATTATTTCTAAAAATTAACTAGGGTTGCAATTGGATACCCTCTTAGATGGGAGTAGGTCCTATTGCAGTGCAAAACAAAAAAAGGCAGTAGAACATTTTCCTTAAAAATGTGATTTATCTTTTCATCAATTCAGAGGAATTTTACGTGGTTTACAGATTTTTTTAAAAGAAGCAAAAGCAACAATAACGATAATTTTTGATAATAACAACAATACATGACAAATTCCAATAATACACTGATCTAGATAACAAGGGTCCCACAACTAAATACCAGTTTCTGAGAAGAAATAAAACTAGAGGCCATCCTTGCCTCAGAGGGCAGGCTGTTCCATCAGAGAAGAGTTCCTACAGAGAGGTCGGTTACCAGCCCCCCACTCCCATACCTCTTGATAAGTGGGACCCCCTCAGCAGGAACTCTCAGGTTGTCCAGAGAGATAAACACTATCTGGGAAGAGAGAACTATTCAGTAGCCAAGTCCTGAGTCATTTTTGATGCTCATTGATAAGCGAGTATGGACAGGCAGACAGCTTCCCCCCACTATCTATATACTGCAAAAAACAGAGTTTTTTGTCTGTTTGATAATTGTTTGTAACCTTCAATTGGGTGAAATAGTGCATCCTAGGGCAACAATTTTTGAATCAACTTACCTCAAATGGCCGAACTTACAGAATGTGTCCAAAATCTGGGACCCACGACTACTATTGGATTGAAAGTTGTGGCTGCTTCACCCCTTTGGTGTTGTCACAGTCAGTTGTAGTCACAACATCATCATTTCCAATATTTCCTGCCAACTTCCTACAAGGGAAGTCAATATGGAAGCTGGCAGGAAGTCACTCCCGCTTCCACTACTTCCCCCCCATCTATGGTAATTCTGTTTCTCTGTTTAGATAAGGAAATACCTTTGATATGATGATCCAATGAGTCATGAATGGTCTAGTAAGGTAATATGCTGATCAACATATGAACGTATTTTAAAAATGCATTAATCTGCAGATACTTTGAGATGTTTTTCAGGTATAAGTTAATTCTTTCATCATATAAAATAATTCTGTAGAGGACCTCTCTGCACATTGATACTTTCAAGTTTTTTTAAAAAAATAAAATATTTACTAAAACGGCTTATAAAGAAAGTCTATATATAAGGGAGTATATAAGGGAGCAAAAATCTGGCTATTGAAATGAAATAATGAAAAAGAAAGAAATTTATATCTAAGCTGCTAAAGAGTTTAGAAAGTAAATTTCTCCTTTCTCAGGAGACGGAGGATGAAATTGTCTTCTTCCTCCACTTATAGGCTTGGTTTCAAACAACACCCCAAGCCACTCAGCAGAATAAGAGATCCATTTTAAGTCAAATAACTCTAGACAGTTTTTTATTATTTGAGTCCTTAATTAAGCAGTGATCAGAACAGATGCAGGCATGAAGGATCTTCTTCCTTTTCCTTTTCAGTCCAAATATCCACCCAATTTAGGTATGTATGTATGTATGTATGTATGTATGTATGTATGTATGTATGTATTTATTTATTTATTTATTTATTTATTTATTTATTTATTTATTTATTTATTTATTTATTTATTTATTTATTTATTTATTTATTTATTTATTTATTTATTTATTTATTTATTTATTTATTTATTTATTTAAGAGTTATTATATGCCGCCCTACTCCCTGGGGACTCAGGTACAAAAGAATTGTATTTAGAAGTTCAGAATTTATTTTGCATGTCAGAACTGAATGGATGTCATTTTTCCTCTCCCAATATACTCCTGGTTTTCTTAAAGTTTTGGCATTGCACCAGAAATATTTAGAGTTGTGGCAGTGGTTGCAGGACATGGCATTTCGATGTTGCCAATTAGTCAGCAATGCTTGAATACATGCAATCACCCTATGCCAGTACGGTCCGTCAGTTGATCAGGACACAGGACGATCAGGATGATTGTCTAGAAATAAGATTCTTTCACATTGATTGATTTACATCTCTGTCACTCTCTTACCCACAAGCAGCCATTGAGAAGAACAAAACTACTTTATAGAGTAGGCACCTTCATGGAGGTTCTTCCAAAGTCTCCTGATGGAAACTATAGGAGATTGTTAGCATGTTAGCATGTTCACCTTTCAACATATTTTTTTCCCCAGAAACAAATGTCATTTCATGAAGAACCGGGGTAAAATGTCAGCCTTAAAATTCAAGCTTGCACATGAAAGGAGGTGAAAAATCTTTGAAAAACATTTTTTTTGGTCCCTTCAAGTCAGTATGGACTCTTGACGATTTCCAGGACAAGTCCCTGCAGTTTTTTTTGGCAAGTTTTCAGAAATGGTTTGCTATTGCCTCCTTCCTAGTGCTGAGAGTGAGTGACTGGCCAAAGCCACCCAGTTGGCTTTGTAATTAAGGCAGGTCTAGAACTCCCAGTTTCCTGATTTCTAGCCTGGTGCCTTAACCACTACACCAAATTGGCTCTCATCTTTCTTAAGTATAAGAATCTTTCTTAGATATAAACAAGTATATATTGAAGATGTTCAACAATATATCATCTTTCTCTTATTATAAACAATTTATTTTATTAGAAGCTGACTTCATCTTAAAATAATGTAGCTTGCCAATTGGCACAACAGTCTTTGAGCTTTCCAATTAAATAGCCACTTTTAACTCCCACCAGACAATAGTAAATCCTACTTATTCTGTTCTGTTCTATACGAGAGATGCTTGAGTGTTTAATTCAGTTTGCATTTTGAAGTGATCTGACCTGTTCCAATCTCTAGTGCTAATGGGTAATTAAAATGAAAGTATTCTTTAAATTTTGTACTTCCCTGAATGCAATTACCAGCTCAAAATCCATATGAATTACATTCAATATACATACATCTTTGAAAAATAAATAATTCTAGGAAAGTTTTCTTTGCCAGGAAACATATTACACTATGAAGTTTTCATGTGATTTTCTTTAAATTAATATATTAATGTAGAAAGGGTAAAACATCCTTACTAGAAAATAGAATAAGCCGTCCATTGCTGTTATTGTATCTGTGTATCCACATTTCTTATCTCATCACAGACCAGATAAAAATAATGATGGATATCATGAACATTTAATTGCATAGAAGAAGAATGTTGGCAAGTGAAAAAAAGATTAAAATGACCATCTATTAATAACTTTCGTTCATGTATTCAAAAACATATGTTCTGCTATTTGTATAGTCCTCAAAAGCAAAGATCTGCCTTCTGGAGTCTAGTCCAGTTCTTGGATTAAGGTCAAAAAGCTTCAGTCATTCTAGATTTTATTCTCTATAGGTAAAATGCCATATACAATACTTTTTCCATAAAGAGATTGTATTTCTGACACAAAATTATTTTGCACGTGGGCCATAAATGATCAACTATACATTCATTTTGATAAAAAAGTAGCAATGTGGAAATGAACAGTTTGAACAAATATTATATTACAATATAGTTTTCCATCCATTCTACTATATCAGTGATGGCGAACCTTTTTTTCCTCGGGTGCCGAAAGTGCGTGCGCGCGTGCTATCGCACATGCGTGAGTGCCCACACCCGTAATTCAATGCCTGGGGAGGGCGAAAACGACCTCCCCCGCCCCCCGGAGGCCTTATGGAGGCCGGAAATGGCCCATTTCCCAACTTATGGTGAGCCCGGTAGGCCCATTTTTCATCCTCCCCAGGCTCCAGAGGCTTCCCTGGAGCCTGGGGAGGGCAAAAAACGGCCTCCCCCATCCCCCGGAGGCTCTCCGGAAGCCGAAAACACCCTCCCAGAGCGTCTGTGCGAGCCAAAAATCAGCTGGCCGGCGTGCACATGCGTGCTGGAGCTGAGCTAGGGCAACGGCTCGCGTGCCGGCAGATATGGCTCCGCGTGCCACCTGTGGCACGCGTGCCATAGGTTCGCCATCACTGTACTATATGCTTGTGAATTTAAAGCTGCATCACTTATCAGGGCATTTTAAAAAGGGGTTACCTGAACTTTTCATTCTCTGTTTATCTTTATCAGCTAAATGCATTCAATTCAGCCTCCGAGATCCTTTTCATGTGTACTATTGATAAAAACACTGAACAAAAATAATGTGAAAATCCGTCTTTATAACCTTTAATCCACAATTTTTGGCATCTGTTTTATATTCATCAACTCAGCTGAAATGAATATAAATACAGAAACTCAAACAGTCAAATATGTATATATCATTATACAAAAATACCCCTTTCACCACCCTCTGGTAATCATCTATGATTTACATGACCTGATTTCTGAAGTCTGACTTTTATTAGTACAAGAAGACATGTTTGCGAGTGAAAGAAAGGCTAGAAATGCCAGAATGTCTGATTTAGCAAATTCACCATGCAAACAAAACCTTGAGAAACTGGCAGATGCGTTGCAATTTTAAGCTAGGATAAAAAATATTTGTCCCTCTTTCCATTGATCAATTGTTCCTGTTAGCTGGTAGCCCCATTATAACATTTCGCTCAAGTAGCCATGAAGGCTTTGGAAAAGATATTCAAATGCTGTGATGTGTCTATACTTACAGTGTTTCCCAACCTTGGCAACTTGAAGATGTCTGGACTTCAACTCCCAGAATTCCCCAGCCAGCGAATGCTGGCTGGGGAATTCTGGGAGTTGAAGTCCAGCCATCTTCAAGTTGTCAAGGTTGGGAAACACTGCTTACAAAGATCAGAACTGTGACTCTCTGGAAGCAAAGGTTGAATTTTTGAAGATGGAGAGAAAGAATTCCAACACTTTTGCACACTTTGGTGTTGGAAAAGTGAACACTGTGGACAGCCAAAAAAATAATAATCATACAAGTTAACTCCGAGAATGGTCAGTAGTGAGTTACAGTAGCAATGGGTGTACTAAAAAAAGTGGCCTAAAAGACTTAGATTAGAACTAGACTAATGTTTCAGTCCCTTATATCCATATGGACCTGCAACAATGAACTAGTTCTGTAACTCAGTTCATACACCTTGCTTCTGGTCTCTCTTTTCTCTTTCCTTTCTGCCTTTCCCAGCATTGGAGCCTTTTCTAGGGTCTTTGCATATTGTATCTGAAGTAAGATAATTTGAGTTTCATAATTTGTGCCTTGAGGGAGAACATGTATCAATTTGTTTGATGATTCGTTTGCTTGGGTTTTTTTTTTTTGGGCTGTTCTCAGTATTTTCAGGGGTCTTCTCCAACACCAACGTTCAAAAGCATCGTTGCTCTTCCTATCCTGTTTCTTCAAAGTCCATTTTAGACCATTGCAGGTAAGAAACAGAAACTTGAATTTGGTTAAGATAAAAATAGAAAGTCTGTGTTCATATTTCAGGACTGGTGTTTTATGATGTGTAGAACCCACAGTAGACAATGATTTAGATGTACTATTTTAGGCTACCGGTAGCTACAATCCTTTTCACCCAACAACAGTAACTACTTCTATTTTTCCATGTTTGAGCTGGCCAGTGCTTCTATGTTGAGTACCTGGAGCACCAAAAAGAAGGTGCAGTTGGCCCCATGGATCTACTTTCCCCCTTTATCGCAGCATGTCAGATTTTTTGTGCCAAGCAAACCCCCCTCCCCAAAACAACCCAATCCAGACACTGTTTGGGAATGGCAAATTCGTTCATTTATTCCGTGGAGAAAGATGTGCATGATAACGAGGGTGAGAGAGAAACCAAAGTTTATAGAGGGAGTGGACAATCTTAGAGATAGAAGAGAAGCTAAGGGAAGGACACTGGAAAACCAGATTGTCCTACAGATCCAGGGGAAATGCTGTGCAGCTGTTTCTGACCATTTTTCTGGAGCAGGACTTACACAGATTGATTTGCAGAGTTAATTCAAGCTTTCCAAGATACTTGAAGCCCCTTGGTGTTTGGGAGTGTGTATGTGCAAGGAAGATACCAATCTCAAATTGGTATATTTTTAATGCACTTTTGACGAGCAGCCTGCCATAAAACATCTTACAGCATTTCAAGCACAACATATTGAAGGTATGAACCATGGTGACCAGATCAACTTTTCTAGGAAGAGATGAACCTGGAACACCATTAATAGCTGGATTAAGAAACTTCTGGACAATTCCCCAGCATATCCAGAAGCATCCCCAAATTGTATGAGATTCATGTTGGGAAAAGTTGCTTTCTCAATTTTAGGTTAGGCTGCCTATGATTACAATATTTCAATTTGCCTGTTCTTCCATTTGTCCAGTCTCAGTGCCTTTGAGTAACATTTCAAGACTTCCACTGTTTCCTTATCATCACTTGAGAAAAAAAAATCAAGAGTTAGGCTGGGATGCAATGAAAGCAGAGAGAGAGAAATTTTTTTTGTTACTTTCACAGCTATGCATTTTCAATGTATGGACTGTGAGCTGAAGCATGTGATGAACTCCATTCCATGAGCCAAACTTCAGGATCCATAATTTCCCATCACTGTTCTCTATCTGATTTTTTAAAGAAGAAATTAAAATTAGACCCAGTAAAAGTAGCTTCAGTGGTCGCCCTGATGGATGATCTCTGGCGAGCCCGGGATGGGGGAAATTCCTCCATCCTGGTGCTACTTGACGTCTCAGCGGCTTTCGATACTATCGACCATGGTATCCTTCTGCATCGTCTCAGCGAGTTGGGAGTGGGAGGCACCGTTTTGCGGTGGTTCTCCTCTTATCTCGCCGACAGGATGCAGTTGGTGTTAACAGGAGGGCAGAGGTCGTCTCCTAGGCCCCTGACATGTGGGGTGCCTCAGGGCTCGGTCCTCTTGCCCATCCTGTTCAACATTTACATGAAACCGTTGGGTTAGATCATCCGTAGACACGGGGTGAGTTTTCAACAGTACGCTGATGACATCCAGCTGTACATCATCACCCCGTCTCAATTCAGGGAGGCAGTCGATGTAATGTGCCGATGCCTGGACGACGTTAGGACCTGGATGGGGAGAAACAGACTCAAACTCAACCCCGACAAGACTGAGTGGCTCTGGATATTACGTCCTAAGGACTATGACAACTGTCCCTCCTTGGTTCTTGAGGGAGGAAAATTAACTCCCTCGGAACAGGTTTGCAATTTGGGAGTCCTCCTAGATCCACAGCTAAAATTAGACCAACATCTTACAGCTGTGGCTAGGGGGGATTTTGCACAGGTTCGCCTGGTGCACCAATTGCGACCATACTTGGAGAAGGAGGCTCTGCTCACGGTCACTCATGCCCTTGTCACCTCTAGATTGGACTACTGCAATGCGCTCTACATGGGGCTACCCTTGAAGAGTATTCGGAGACTCCACCTGGTGCAAAATGCGGCTGTGCGTGCTGTGATGGGTGTGTCAAGATACACCCATGTAACACCCATACTCCGCCAGCTGCATTGGCTGCCCATTGGTCTCCAGGTACAATTCAAGGTGTTGATCATCATCTTTAAAGCCCTACATGGTTTAGGACCAGGTTACCTCCGGGACCGCATTCTGCCTTATACTTCCCTCTGACTGGTTAGGGCCCACAGAGTGGGTCTCCTCCAGGTCTTGTCAGCCAAACAATGCCGGCTGGCGGGCCCTAGGGGGAGGGCCTTCTCTGTGGGGGGGCCCATGCTCTGGAACCAACTTCCCCCAGAGATCCAAATTATCCCCACCCTGCTGGCCTTCCGGAAAGCCATCAAGACATGGCTCTTCCTGCAGGCAGGGGTTTGAGACTAGTTTTTATCGGAGATCTCCCCCAGTATGTATGTTGTTGAACGTCTTTTAACTTTTTTAATGTTTTAAAATTGGTTTTTAAATGAATGTTTATTGTTTACTGTTCTTTTAAAATGTTGTATGCCACCCTGAGTTCTTAGGGAGTAGGGCGGCATAGAAGAACCTAATAATAAATAAATAAAAAAGCGATCAGAGATTATAAACCCTGATTACTATACTTGAAGGATACCCCCTACCCCGTCTCACAAATTATCTGCATTTTTCTATAAAATGAAACAATTTGGATAATGGCTGAGGAACAAAGATCAATTTAAAATTAGTTACTTCAGTGTACTCTGTTACCTATGGCACATGACCCGAAACAGGACTCTATTGGCCATTTTCCAGAAAATAAAAATTTTCCTTTTATTGGGACAACTTGATGGAAAACAGCAAAGGCTCGACTCTTCCTCTTTGTGTTCTTACAAGACCTGCAAGACTTACATCATGATCAGTCTGAAAAAGACCATATTTCAGCTGCAAGGTGTTTCACAACATCAATGTTCCCTGGTTGGAATGACAAAGGTATTTATTGCAGGAAATCCCTTGTAAGAAATATCTGCCTTGTAAGAAATATCTGCCTACAGTAATAAAATCAACATATTGCCTTTGGCAATAATCCTTCTAAAGACTGTTCTATAAATGCTGAATAACAGTAATTCTAAAATGACCACAAAAAGGCAAGAACTTTTCCTAAATAGCAGTCATATCTATGTTAATGTATAGCTAAAAGCCACTGACAAAAGATTTATAAACAATTCAGAATACATAATTAAGGTATAAGCTATTAAGTGCATTGCTGCATTTCTATGACATATTTTGGCAATCTGTTTTTTCTTAATCTATATTCCATACTTGAATGCCGGTGAGTAATACTGGAGTTGACACATGTACAGTTGCACATTTGGGCAATCTGGTGGGCTGGTAACAAGTTTGAATTTCTTTCTTTCTTTCTTTCTTTCTTTCTTTCTTTCTTTCTTTCTTTCTTTCTTTCTTTCTTTCTTTCTTTCTTTCTTTCTTTCTTTCTTCCTTCCTTCCTTCCTTCCTCCCTCCCTCCCTCCCTCCCTCCCTCCCTCCCTCCTTCCTTCCTTCCTTCCTTCCTTCCTTCCTTCCTTCCTTCTTCATAAAGATCTGTGGCACCCCTGATGAATGTTGTAATGCAGGGGCGGGTTGCCTACTTACCAATACCGGTGCGCTGTGTGTGCATCTCCACATTTTGTGCATGTGCGTGCTTGCTATGCACGCGTGCCCTCTCGTGTGATTTTGGCGAGATTTTGCTTCTGCGCATGCGCGAAAGCAAAATCTTGCCAAAATCTCTCTCGCACGCGCGTTCTCTCACAAGATTTTGGCGAGATTTTGCTTCCGCGCATGCGCAGAAGCAAAAAGGCCAAAAAATTCTAAAAAAAAGATGGCGACGTGCGCGACTGTCTGATGAAGACGGTACTGGAGCAGTCGCGCGCAAATTGCGTAATCGGCGGGTCCCTACCGGAGCTGCGCACTGGACCGCACCGGTAGGAACCCACCCCTGTTGTAATGCAGATTATGCAGTTTCTTTCTTCTTTGGATGCATTATCAGGAAAAAAATATATGTCTGCAATGTATTCTTAATGCAGAAGAAATTAGAAAGTCTACCCCTTCTTCTCCACGAATCTGAAAATGAAAATACATTTTTTATCTGTGTGAATAACATAAAAGTCTCTTTTTCATTAAAAAAATGTTTGAAGGACATTCTTGTTCCAAAGACTGCCCAAGATGTAATTTTTTGTACAACTAGTTATAACTAACAAGGCTCGAAAAAAATTGGTCTACATACCTTGAGGGCTAATGCCAGTTGAACAGATTATTGTGGAATAGTTGTATAAACTGAATAGTAGGTCTCACCTGATGATTCTGAATCTTTATAGTATACAAAACTGTTTAATCAGAAAGATAGATACAAACATGGTATTCATTTTAGTATTTTTGGGACAAGGTGTGTTTGTTTTTATTATGATGTATGAAATGTAATCCACTTTTTCCACAGAACATTCTTATTTTTTTCAAATTAAGTTTCACATAGATTACAGAAAAAACTTAATTGTTAATTTTTGCTCAAGAGAGAAAGAGCTAAAAGAACTTTTAATATATAAATAATGTGCATCTATTCCAACTGTGAAATGTACTGTATATATGAACACCAGAATCTAATAGATTACAAGTGATGAATACAAAGATCTGCTCATTCACTCCAAAACTATTGAGAAATAAGTGTACTCATTATTTATATATCCTTTGATTCTGACTGATTAAATAATGGCAAATTGCCAAGCCAAAAGAATGTATCTCTGCCAAGCACTCATTAAAAACATCAACAATGGGGAACTTCAAAGTGCTTATGAACTGGAGTACCTGCCACAAGAATACAGGGAAATGACTAAACAATGTTAATGAACAAGCTATGTCCAGGTACCAGCAATTATGTCACACGTGGCTTGCACTTTAGGCTTATTTGAGGCTTACACTTAGAATCCTTTGCATTTTCTTCACTTCACCACAAGGAAGAATGAATAGCTACATTGTTCGTTGGTTTCTTTAAAATAATCATGGCCATTGGTGGCTATAAAGGATGTCTTAAGACCATTACCCTGAAGCATCATCTTAATGACAAAACAATCTATTTCAACAGAAATACAAAAATCTTAATTAATTTGTTACATTTGTATAGCCCCCCCCCCCCGCATCTCAGACAAGCGATGCTAGGCAGTAAACAGTTATAAAATCAGTTAAAAAACTAGTAATAGTAACAATAAAATGAGCTACCTTGAGATAAAATGGGTGCCCTATAAATTTTATAAATAAATAAATAAAACAGCGTTGGAAAGGACCTTGGATGTCTTCTAGTCCAACCACCTGCTCAAGTAGGAAATCCTATACTATTCTGGACAAATAGCTGACCAATCTCTTTTTAAAAACCTCTAAAACTCTGGAAGCAAACCATTCCGCTGATAATTATTCTCACTATCAGAAAATTTCTCCTTAGTTCTAGGTTATACAATACATACATACACATGTACATATGCTATGCATATACATATAACACATGCACATACAGAATATATAGATAGATGGATAAATAGATAGATAGATACTGTAGATAGACAGACAGACAGACAGACAGACAGACAGACAGACAGACAGACAGACAGACAGACAGACAGACAGATAGATAGATAGATAGATAGATAGATAGATAGATAGATAGATAGATAGATAAATATAGATAGAAAAATTATAATAATAGATGTTAATATATCTAAGATACAGGGCTCTTAATGCACTTGGAGCTCCAGGCCCAGGCCCATAATCAAGTCTTCAAGGCCTTATGAAAAAGCAGCAGGATTGCGGCCATCCCAATCTCTGGAGGGAGAATATTCCAGAAGTCAGGGGCTACAGCAGAAAAGGTATGCCTCCTAGTCCCTGTTAGCTGACATACCTTGGCTTAAGCATGCTCAACCCGCAGGAACAAATTGGACAAGTAGAAATAACTGGGAGAAGACAGTCTCTTGGGCAACCTGGTCTCAAGCCATGAAGGGCTTTAATAGTGATGAACCACCACATTGAATTGCACCTGGAAATACAATGGTGACCACTACAGCTGACACATCTGAAGGCATATGAAAGATCTCCTAGCCAGGAGATCTTCTAGCAGGAACCATGAATCCAAGAGGATCCCCTAATTGCACACTGGTTCTGTTTGGGGTAATATCACCCCATCCAGGACTAAAGGTGGAAAAATCTTGTCACTGGAAAGCCCAAATATCCAAAGTCATTTAGTCTTGCTAGAGTTGATTTGAAGGCTACTGAACCCCATCCAGGCCCCTACAGCCTCCAGGCATTGGGACAACTATGGCATCATTCTGGTAGCCCGAGGTGGAGATATAATATAGCAAATTTCATTATGATGTATTTAAGAGGAGAAGACAATAACCTATGCCTTTTTCAGATAATATGGCCATAGCTCTCAGGTGCTTACAACTGAAATAAAATGCAAATGAGAAATAAATACATTTTGTTTTCCAGTGACATGGTCCCTTGGGCCTATGTGTGCTATAAGTAATAACTAAAACTACTTTTACATTCAGCATCTTGATTTGCTGTCTGCAAGGAATATAAATCCTCCCATTCCCCACTATCCTGTCAGAGCTGAAGAAGCTTCTTGGATGAGAAGCGAAACGTCTTCAAAGAAAAAACAAGACAATCCAGTTGCCTCCTGAAAAAGCACCTTTGGGACAATATATAAAGATGTGACATCCAACCTTCATTACAAAAAGTGTAAACAAAGTTAATAACTGATCACTTCCTATAAAGTTAAACAGATATCTCTTCATCCCATATCCCATTTCTTTTCTATCAGCAAATCCATAAAAAATAAACGTTTAAATCTTAGCATCAACAAAAAGTCCATTAAGGGTTGCCAGGACATTGCAACAAGCAGAAATCATTACTGACAGGGTTGATATTGTACTTACTGACTTCTGGCTTTGTTCTTCAAAGATCTTCTTTAATGTTTCTATATTATAATGCTTTGTATCATTTTGTAAGTTTCAGTATAACTGAGCTTGCATTTTTCCTTCTGCTTAAAATCATAAGTCCCCTTTAATGTCCAGTTTCTAAAATCATCACAGCTTCTGTTATGACTTGCAGTAGCCAAGATAATCAAAATAAGATGGTTTCCTATGAGAGATTGCAGGGTGTTGATCTAGTACATGTCCACAATACTATACCAACTTGCTGAGATTTGTCTACTGAATTTTAGATCCAGGAGACAGAGGTTCACAGCTGCACCAGCCATCGCTAGGGAAGATAGTAATTGGTACCCCAGCTAGCTGATAACTCCCATTAGCCATGATGACTGAAAATTTTAATGGGATCTGAAAATGAATTATTCCCCTTTGATTTGTAATAATCTCTTTGGAGTTGCATTGAAGGGAGGGAGAAAGGACAAGTGTTTCAACTGGTGTTATAGCTGTTAAGTGAAATGTTGATTCAAAATATAAAACTCCTCAAAACAAATAAAAACTATGAAATACTTAAAGGAATTAATGAGGAGATGGCTGGATTACAAATATCACATTATATAATGAGATGAAAATCCTCCTATTAGAATGTTTTTTTTTTAAATTTATGCCACCTTTTTGTTTATGGAGATCAATGACGTGCATCTTGAAATGTGCAAAACAGTGTTCTTTTCTGCTTTCTTCTGTGTCATCATATAATGTATCACTATACACCTTTCCCTGACTGTTTATTATCATACATTCCCATTTGTTTATAGTACCAAACAGTAAAGCAAATAGAGTCTGAGCTGCAGATAGAGAAACAAAATGCCTATTTGGCAGTGTGGAAAAAATAATTATTCTTGCTGATGTTGTTCATTGATTGACTAAGTGCAGTTTGAGCTTCCTGAGGTGGCGCAGAAAGAACATTCTTTGTTGTGCTTTTTTGATGATGTTTTTGATGTTAGGTGTCCATTTTAAGTCTTGAGATACGATAGAACCTAGAAACTTGAAGGTCTCTACTGTTGATACTGTGTTGTCTAGTATTGTTAGAGGTGGTAGTATAAGAGGTTTCCTCCTAAAATCTACCATCATTTCTACTGTTTAGTTCAAGCTCTAAGTTTAGTCCCCAGCTCTAAGAAAATATCCTTAACTTGGTCTTTTAGGTCTTTCAGTGGTGCACTCAAAGGTTCCAGTTGTACTTGACTCCACTACTTGGTACTAGTTGTCCTCTACTTCTTTTTCCTTTCATTTTTTCCACCGTATGAACTTCAAGGGAGCCGAGTCTTCACAAAAGATAGTTATATATAATATATAATAGTTTGGCCATGACCATATATATAATAGTTTGGCCATGACCATTTGTGCCTCAAGTGAGAATTCTGGATTGGAAAGTGATCTGTGATCTATTTGTTTTATGGCTATCTATGATATTTTCAGGGTCTTTTCCAACACCAAAGTTCAGTCTTATTTCTTCAAAGACCAATTTTCATCTCCATGTTAAGTGTTACAGGAAAACCCATTCTTTGCTTGATTTTAATTATTGTATCATGATATGGGATATCTTTTCCAAGGTCTTCAATGCTACCCTATCAAACGCTAGTCTGCTGTAATACTCCTTGTCAGCTGGTTCCTTTACTGTTGATAGTTGAGCCTAAAATGAAGGATGATATATATATTGAATTATTTGAAGAATGTGTGTGCAATGTTGAAACGATTGGATTGGAAGAAGCTGATTTATCGTTCTCCTGTTTAATTTATGTTTCCTAGGCCACACAGTCCAATTATGTTTTCCACATGCTTTCCAGCTTTGGTATTCTATTTGCAAACCATAAGCATCACATCTTGCCTGCATATTCTGTTATTTTCGACTTGAATTTGCCTGTAAAATCATCAACTTCCTATTCTTCTTTTTGAGTGGTTAGAACATAAACTTCAACAACTGTTACATTAAACAAAATCTAATTGATATGACTTGGTTATTGACTACTGCTCTTTTTGTTATCAAGATCAAGTGAGGTACTAATACCACTCTGCAAAGTAAGACCACACCTAGAATACTGCATCCAGTTTTGGTCACCACACTATAAAAATGATGTTGAGACTCTAGAAAAAGTGCAGAGAAGGGCAACCAGGATGATTAGGGGACTGGAGACTAAAACATAAGATGAATGGTTGCAAGAACTGGGCATGGCTAGTCTAGTGAAGAGAAGGACCAGGGGAGACATGATAGCAGTGTTCCAATATTTGGGGGGCTGCCACAGAGAGGAACGGGTCAAGCTATTTTCCAAGGCACCAGAAGGCCAGACAAGGAATAATGGATGGAAACTGATCAAGGAGAGATTCAACCTAGACATAAGGAGAAATTTTCTGACAGTGAGAACAATCAACCAGTGGAACAGCTTGCCTTCAGAAGGTGTGGGAGCTTCATCACTGGAGGCTTTCAAGAAGAGATTGGATTGCCATTGGTCAGAAATGGTGTAGGGTCTCCTGCTTGGGTGGGGGGTTGGACTAGATGACCTACAAGGTCCCTTCCAACTCTGTTAATCTGTGTTCTGAGTTCTTTCCTGAACAATGGTTAAGCAATGGTTTTGTTTTTGTTTGACTAAACAGTTTGATGTTCCAGCTGAAATCATCCAGTTCCAGGTCCTTACAATCTGTTGATGTCCAGGATGTCAGGGACTCAGTGGTGGGTTCCTACCAGTGCAGGCCACTCTATAGCACCGGTAGCGGCCCGCTGGTGACGTCACAGTACTGGTGCAGTCCGTTGCCGGTGCCTGGGCGCCGCCATTAAAAAATATATTTTTTTAACATTTACATTTTTTTTTCTTGTGCGCATGCCCAGAAGCCGAGCTTCCGGCACTGCGCATGCACTGCCTTCCTACCGCACAGTGAGTCCAACCAGGGGAGGATGGCTGAGGGAGCGCGTGAGACGCTGAAAGAATGGGCGGCAGGAGCTATCTCCATTCCCCTCCCTTCAGCAGTCCGAGAAGCCACGATCGCGCAGTGATGATTCCAGGCATTTTCACAAGTTTGAGGCTTTTCGAGCTGCTGAGGGCAGGGGGAATTGGCGGCAGGACCTATCTCAGTTCTCCTCCCTTCAGCAGTCCGAGAAGCCACGCCCACCCGGTCACATGGTCGGCAAGTCACGCCCACCCGGTCACATGGCTGGCAAGCCACACCCACAAAATAAGCCATGCCCACAGAGTGGTAGTAAAAAAATTAGGAACCCGCCCCTGGTCAGGGTGTAATTGATTCATTTCATCTTTCATTGTGTTGAGCTTTCCTGTGGCTCATGCTTCTTAACTTTTCACATTCCTATTGTCAATGTGTCATTGTAGCTTTAGATTATTATTTTTTCTTGCATGGCAATATCAGCAGCTATCAGGTTTTAATCTGGCTGAATGGAAAACACTCATTGTATTCCAAAATCTCCCCAGCTCTAAGAAAATGTGTGCTTGTACATTATAAACAAGACTATTTTATTTTCTTTGTAAAGAAAATAATTATACTAATGGAGATACTAATGGACATAATAGTGCCTAGAGACACCATGTTGCCAACCTGTGAATTATAGCAGTAATTCCTTGATATGCTTACCCATAAAGAAAATATCCCCAAACTATTAATGCATAACCAGTTTCAGTCTAAAGTACAATAAAAATTAAGTTCCCTGGCATGAACTCAGGATTTGTCATGCATTTAAACTTATTAGAATTAACTGAGTTCACATTTTGGCAGCATCTTGATTTAGAACCTAGAACACAGCTCATAGCCTTGACTGAAGGTACTCAAAATAGCTTTATATTTTGGTTAACAATGTTGTATGCGGATAGTAATTTTTAATTCACAGCCAGATTGATGATTTTTGTTATTATCAACATTATATGTCATTAACTAAATCAGTGCTCATTTTGTTTCCAGAGTTGTAAACCTGGTAATAATTTAATTGTCTGCGGTCAATTGGCATTTTGCCAGATAGCAGATTGAACAGAAATAAGGTTGAATTTCAGACGGAAAATAACTCAAGCATCCTGTTAAGAATCAAGCAGATTGTTCTTCAGAGAGAAATCTTATTCCTCTCTGCCTGCCTGTCAGTCAAGTGAATCAGAAATACACTTTGCATTTATAGTAAACACTGAAAACATATTTTAGGGATAATGTGCACAAGGGACTTGCAAAAGAGCAAAGTGGCTTCTTTATACAGCACTCAGTGGACTGCTTTAACAGGAGCTGGCTGCAGCAGCAAATAATTTTATATTGTCTTCAAGTAGCATAAGCGGCCACATGTTTATGACTATTCATAACTGGATGACTAGAATTAAAGTTAGTGTTAGGGGAAATATTAGAAAACCTTTGGGGATTTAATTCAAATGCGAAGTAAGCCAATTTCTCCTACTTCTTAAATCTATTCATAGGTACAGTATATGCATGACTGATGGATACATCAAAAGGGTCTATACAGACATATACACATATAGTACATATGGAGGAGCTCTGGGTTCATATATTGCTGTGCGTATTAAGAATCCTTTCCCAGATAACTCAAAGGTATAGCTAGTGGGAAAGCATTTTCTCCTAGCTGCCATCAAATAGGGCAGAACTAAAACATGGCAGCAGACAAGGTTCTTATTGGGTAAGGTATTGGCCTAGGTCAGGGGTCTGCAACCTTAAACACTCAAAGAGCCATTTGGACCCATTTCCCACAGAAAACAAAACACCGGGAGCCACAAAACCTGGGTGGGCGTGGCCAACTCAATGTCACTCACTCCCACCCAGTCACATGACCCCCCTAGACACGCCTATCCAGCCGGTCATTAGGGCAGACAACTGGTTGTTAAAAAACACCGGGAGCCACAAAACTCTTTGACCCCCCTCCCTCCCTCTCCCCCTCCCTCTCTGCATGACACTCACTGCGTGACACTCTGTGTATCTCTTTCCCTCTCCCCACCTCTCTCTCTCTCTCTCTCTCTCTCTCTCTCTCTCTCTCTCTCTCTCTCTCTCTCTCTCTCTCTCTCTGTGTGTGTGTGTGTGTGTGTGTGTGTGTGTGTGTGTATCTCCCTCTCATCCCCCGCCGTTGCCCTTACCTTCTCAGGCTAGGCAAGGAGTGACTGGGAGGGGAGGGCGAGGGGCAGGGCCAGTCAGTGATGGGATCACCCGACAGGGAGCCACAGCAGAGGGCCCAAAGATCCGTATGCGGCTCCGGAGCCGCAGGTTGCAGACCCCTGGCCTAAGTTTAGACAGAAAAACCTGTCAGCCATACAAACTCTATTGGTGTCTTTTGATCAAATGATACATCTAAGATGTTATTGTAGAAATATATTGGAAGAGGGTATGTGTGCCATTTTAGCTTCTAGAGGAAAAGCACATACTGTAAAATGGGTGATTTAATCGGACAACACTATATTGATTTGCAAATTGATCTCCTTTGAAGATTACAAATCGAATAGGGTAGCTCTGAAGCACTTGGAAGATCTAATATATCTACTGCTTTTGGGGTTCATACAGGCAACATACAATGCTGCAACTTGTATAAGAGAATAAGGTAATAGGTGGTGGATTATCTCACACCAATAGGAGCATATGGCCAGTGAGATTAACTCTTTCATGAAATTATCTGCTTATCAGAGAATTTTGGGTGCCAAATCTAGTGTTACTTAGACCTTCAGTTTATTTTACTCAGTTCTTACTTTCTTTAAGAGTTTCAAGCATAAACACAGACAATGTGACCTTTTGTGCTAATGAAATGCTTCATTTCTATGCTGATCCTGCCAACACAACTGGGACTTCAGTTCAGCTATCAATGTTCTAAATATGGATTTAAGTTCTGCATGATTTGGGCAGTCTTATATACTGTAAATGAGTGACTGGGTGCCAGGCTGATATTTAGAGACGGGTTCAAACTCATGCTTTAAAAATAAGGATGAGGTAGCAAGCCTACCAATGCTGTAACAACATTGCCAAAAAGGCACTAAGAGTTGTTAATCTAATCTTGCGTAGCTTCTTCTCTGGCAACATTACATTGCTAACCAGAGCATACAAAACATTTGTTAGACCAATTCTGGAATACAGCTCACCTGTCTGGAACCCGCACTGCATATCAGACATAAATACAATTGAGAGAGTCCAGAAATATTTCACAAGAAGAGTCCTCCACTCCTCCGCTCACAACAAAATACCTTATTCCACCAGACTTGAAATACTGGGATTAGACAATTTACAACTACGTCGCCTCCGATCTGATCTAAATGTAGTTCATAAAATCATATACCAAAATGTCCTTCCTGTTAATGACTACTTCAGCTTCAACCGCAACAATACACGAGCACGTAATAGATTCAAACTAAATGTAAAGCGCTCCAAACTCGACTGCAGAAAATACGACTTCAGCAACAGAGTGATCAATGCCTGGAATGCACTACCTGACTCTGTGGTTTCATCCCCAAACCCCAAAAACTTTAACCTTAGACTGTCTACAGTCGACCTCTCCCCGTTTCTAAGAGGTCTATAAGGGGCATGCATAAGCGCACCACTGTGCCTACCGTCCCTGTCCTGCTGTCCTATTGTCCTCTTTTATTGTTACTTTTTACTTATGTTTATACAAACTACTACTATCCTATACATGTTTGACAAATAAATAAATAAATACATACATACATACATACATACATACATACATAAATAAATAAATAAATAAATAAATAAATAAATAAATAAATAAATAAATAAATAAATGCAATTTTCTTGTGCCAGTTACTCTGCAGCTTGCCTGTCTCTGTGACAATGTGTTTTAGGTCCTATTTCCACTACCTTGCCTAACTCACTCAGAATGTTTCCAGCAAGTCACATCTCTGACACCTATATAGTTCTATATGGCCCAAAGGATGGGTACCTTAAAGCCACCTATCCTGCATAACATCTGTTTGCCCAATCCAAGGGCAGAGAGACTCCTTGTTAAAAAGCCTCATTTATTAAGAGGTGTGATTGGAGGTGGGCCAAAAGCAGACATTTTCTGTGGGGGTTCTCCTCTGGAAAGCCTCTCTCACCTCATGCAGGAAAAGGTTTTAGACAATCTGCTATGGCCTAGAGGTAGAGCTCTTTCCTCACAATCAAGAGGTTGTGAGTTCAATCCTAGGTAGAGGCAGATGTTAGGGTCTCCTGCTTGGGCAGGGGGTTGGACTAGATGACCTGTAAGGTCCCTTCCAACTCTGTTAATCTGAAGGTAGCACTCTCATGAGCTTCTAGAAGTCTATAAAATTTGGCTATTCGAAGGCCTTTGAGATTTTGGTGTTCTGGAATTCCCATCACCAGGTATGGGATTATTATTATTATTGTAATTAATTGTAACTGTAATTATAATTATATGCTGTATTCACTTTTATTATGGATATCCTATTACATGAAACCTTTCCATTTCTAGTTTTCAAGTGATGTTTTCCCACTCTTAAATACCAATTCCCAGGTTCTTTTTTCTTTCTTTCTGATTCTCCCTTCTCCTATATGTTTAGGCAGTGAAATCCCTTCTCTGTGGAAATGTAACCATTTGGCTGCACCCAATAGTTGGTAGGTGAACCAGTGGTCTGATGATTTGTATACATCACTTTTCTATAAATGATGATGCTTAGATTAGCCACTTTGTCACATATGAGCCAGTGGCCTTTGCTCATCTCAGGTTCAAACTAGATACAAGGATAGAATACCAGATGTTCATAATGCTCAGAGAAAGCAGGTGTTTTGCTTTATAAGGATAGAACACTCCAATTCGGGTGCCATTTTAAAGCAACAGATTGGAGGAAGTGGCACATTGATCACCTGGGGCAGTCTTCTTCAGAATATTCTGTACTGTAGATTTCTATTTAAATTATCCTTTGCTCTTTCTAATTTTGCATCTATTCAGCCAACCAACCTGTGAACTTCAATGCAAATCTTCTCACATTTTATTTAGTATTTTGGATGAAACCTTTTTTTTAGTTTTAGCACTGTAGAAGTATGCACCCTAGCAGGGATCCAAAATAAAACATGGGCCTGAAGCAAGAGAACAGGTGGATCATGAAAGAAACCCCAAGGAAGAGGCAGCAGTTCCTTTCAATGTTTACTGACTCTAGAAGTGCATGTTTCTATATTTGTTGCATACGTTTGTTGCCATGGTACTGTTCTTTTAAATATGTAGTGACTCTCTTTTGCATAGCACATGCAGCTCGTTTTCTGAGTTGTTCCATCCTGCAATCATAACAGAGCGTTTGCGCTTCCGGTCTTGGGCTTCATTACATAGTAAGGTGGCAAAGTTTACATCCTGCAGTTATGCCACCTGGATATTATTGGATACTGTTATTATTTTTGGATATTATTCACCAATACTATTGATAGCATGATGGCTCAGTGGTTAAGACACTCGGCTTGGCAGCTGGAAAGCCGGCAGTTCATGTTCGAGTCCTGAGCACCACACGATTGGGTGAGTTCCCATCCTCTCCCCAGCTCCTGCCAACCTAGCAGTTCCATAGCATGCAAATGTGAGTAAATAAATACAGTAGGTACCACTTTAGTAGGAAGGTTACAGTGCTCTGTGACATCATTCTGGCCACATGACAATGGAAATGTCTTTGGACAGCACTGGTTCAATGGACTTGAAATGCAGATGAGCTCTGCCCTCTATAGTCGGCTACGACTAGCAGAGTAAAATCCACAAGGGCTTTTTTTACTGTTACCTTTTTAAATATATTATTCACCGGTGCTGCCCAGGAAACTGAAACCTTGATACAAACATTTAGGGATGCCAACTTGAGATGGTAACATCACTAATTCAGGGGTCAAACTCAATTTCACTGAGGGCTGGCCGCATCAGGGTTGTGTTTGACCTCGGGGCCCGGGGTGGGCATGGCCAAGGTGGGCATGGCCAGCTCAACGTCACTTGTGTCGGGGGCGCCTGTGGCAGCCCAAGCACTCTGCCAGTGAAAATGGGCTCCTGAGCTCCATTTTCAACTGCAACCCTCTGCCAGTGAAAACAGAGTTTGGTAGGCTGCATGCAGCTCTTCTGACCTCTGTTTTGGCTGGCTGTGGCACTGCGGGCCAGTCCTTTGCTATTTTTAGGGTGGCCCCGTGGGCCAGATCTAAGCACTCCATTGGCTGGATCTGGCCCGTGGGCCTTGAGTTTGACACCCCTGCTGTTGTTGTGGCCTGCCAGCTGCCAGCAGAGCTGGCGGCAGACTCAGATGATGAGGAGGTTGGGGAGAAACTTGCCCCAAGTTTCTCCCCAACCTCCTCATCATCTGGGAAGTCTGGGAAGGCTCTGATGGATGCTCTGTGTTGGAAGCAGAGATAAAGCCAGGGCCGTCTGACATTTCCCAGCTGCCTTCGGAGTCAGATATAAGTGGGGAGGACAAACAACTGGGGCCTTTTCCAGATGCACGCATGTGCAGAGGTGTTAGGAGAGGAGAACAACTGAGGACAAGGAGCCAACTGAGGAAGAAAGGCACATGTGGATGCTGAATGGCCCCTCCCTAGCTGGGGAATAAATAGGAAGAAAGGGGAGGGGTGGTTGCAGGAGACAACTGTTCGGATTTCTTTTGGAAGATTTGCTTATTGTGATTCTGTGCCTCAGAGACTGCTTGCCAGAACTTAATTTACAGTTTTGCGACTGGAAACTCCTGGCCTGGCAAGTATCCCAAGGAACTAATAAGGTCTGTTACTGCAATTAACCCCTTGAAGGATTATTGCCTGGACTTTTCAGTGTGTGAATGCCAGTAATTCACAGGAGCTAAATAAAGAGGGGTTTTTCAGAACAAGAAGTCTGTTTCTTGGTTCTGCTAAGGCTGGGTCAGAACAGCTGTAATGTACTTAAAAGCAAAAGCTAAATATTTGCTGCTGGTCTCAGAGATAGATGAGGCAACTATGCATTGATCAAACAGCTTCAGAATTCTGATCATATTAGAAACCAACTGGTATGAGCAAGCAAATTGTCATAATGGTAGAACATTATGGCATGAATTGCTGAATAATATTCTAGGGTCTGTCCTTAGAGAATACTAGATGGTCCCTGGCTGTTACCCATTATAGTCCTTACAGAAATTAAAAAACAAAAAAGGAAATGCTATTTTTTTTAACAAGCCTTTATTCTGTATCACATTAGATTAGTCAATATTAGCCTCCTATATTAGGTCTGTATCACTGTATCTACTTAATGTCCAAAACAATTTATTTTAAGATCCACTCTAAAAAGCATGGCATTCCCTAATTGTCAAGCTATAATATATGTAAAATATTGCACTACTGGGGCTCATTAGCAAAAGCATTGATGCTGTTTAGTAATCCATAAGGTGATGCTGGTTAATGAACATTGCAAATGATTCCACTAACTACTTTAAGATTAATAATAGATACGTCTCCTGTAACAAACAAGTCTCCCATCCCGGGAGAGAACTGGAGAAAATGGATCATAATTAGGATGAGGCCACATTAGGCATTTAGAGTTGAAATTTTTGTCATTGAAACTCTCCTGACTTTTGCTCTACAGCGGCTATGATTTGAAATCGCCAAAAAAAACTGTCTAAATTCAAACTGCAATTTGCTTTTAAAAAAAAACCCATGACATTTATTGCATATTTTTACATATACATATTACTTTCAAAAGTAGTAATGGGTAAACTTTGATTAGATTTACTCAAAAAAATTTTCCTGGGTGTGTAAAGTACATATCCCGATGATGCACCGTTTAGCTGCGTTGTTGTCTTCCTTCTGTGGTTAAGGCATCAAGCTAAAAAGCAGGAGAGGCCCTGAAGTCAAAGCTGCCCTAGCCATGAAAGGCAGCTGGGTGATCTTGGGCCAGTCACGGCCTCTCAGCCCAACTCACTTCATAGGATTGTTGTTGTGGGTAAAATAGGAGGAGGAGGATATGTTGGCTGCCCTGAATTATTTGTAAAAATAATAAAGGCAGGATACAAATTAATAAATAAAATATAACTCAGGAATAGATATTTGGCATGTGAAAATGCTTCTCTTTCTGCCTAGATAGCCTTATAGCAATAGCAATAGCACTTAGACTTATATACCGCTTCATAGTGCTTTACAGCCCTCTCTAAGCGGTTTACAGAGTTCAGCATATTGCCCCCAACAATCCGGGTCCTCATTTTACCGACCTCAGAAGGATGGAAGGCTGAGTCAACCTTGAGCCGGTGAGATTTGAACAGCTGAACTGCTGAACTAGCAGTCGCTGAAATAGGTTGCAGTGCTGCTTTTAACCACTTCGCCACCTCGGCTCTTAGAAGAATTGGCAAAGTTTCAGGTGCATTTTGTTGTTCTGCTGTTAGCATGAGGAGAGAGGTGAGAAGTGAGAACCAACAAACTTTGTTCTAATACAATGCTAGAACATTAACTTTGTTAAATAGAGACAATCTTTGATGAGATAGTTGAATGATTTACAGTTATGGTGGTCATGGCTTGATCTCTTGACCAGTGGTCCTCCCCCCCTCCTTGTATTATGATATCTGACTGTGTTTCAGGATTGATATGGATTTCTCTGCCTGCAGACTGAAAGCTATTTCTGTATAACTATGACCTGGCTATTGTCATTTTTTTCTCCAGCAATTTTCTTGTATCTTGAAAACACACCCAGATATTTAAGGAATCCTGGAAAGCTCCAGACTAGAGTCCCAACTGCTTGGATAGGTGATTGTCCCCTCTTATAATTTCTTCTAATGGTAATTTTGCACAGGAAGTAAGGCACTGCCTTCCATACAATCAGTTGACTTATCCATCCTTTAGCATTTTTGATACCGTGTTTAAAGCTTTGCTACCCAAGCAGCAATCTCACTTAAGACTGCTGTTAACAGAACAAGACTGCCAAAAATATAATTGGTGAAATGAGATGGCTGTTTCAGGTAGAAAGTCCCAGGGCTAGGCAGCATCTCACAGTGTTGAAAAGAACAGTGGTGTATGCTACAGGATTTCTCTTGTGTTTCCAGAGAAGTGTGTTGGAGAACACAGACCTCTTGCCAGGATTGTTGTAAAATTCATTGCTTAGTCCTATGGGCATCAATATTTGAAAGCAGGGATTAGGTATCTTATCCTTAGCTTTAAAATCTCTTACAATGCTTCAAAAAAACTAGGATAGGGATAATGCTTGTGTGCGATTGCAAGATTCTAAGGTGAAGCTTTCCGCTTCTTCCAAAAACAATTCTTCTATGTGCTCTCGCACATCTGTTTACATATCATTTGCACATATTTTTCCAGAAGTACTTGGTGTCAATGAATAAATTACCCAGGAAGATGTTGTAGGCATGATTTCCAGAAGATATATGGACCTAAATTTATCAGTGTTATATGCTGTGATTCATACTTGTTATATAAATACGGGGCGTCCCAACTTTCTCATAGGGTTGTTGTAATAAACTTGATAAGTAGCGTATCCAGTTGATTTCTGAGAAATGTAATGGGACTTCTGTAACTGAAGAACTGATCTGAATTTGCAAATAGCAGCTGAGGGATGCATCTGTTGCCTAATGAAGCACGCTAAGCAGCAGGCGAGAGCTGCGATTGCCAAATGTTGCCTACAAGAAAACTTTCTCTGTGTTTAAAATGCACATAATAGAGAGAAGTCTACCTCAAAATGCAGACTACAGCAGTTACTGTTGTGGGATCTGTTTTGTTTCTAATTAAGAATAATTGATAGATTTAAATGATTCACTTTTCATCCCAGACAAAATTATGCCATCAGAAGCCAATACATTTTAGCACATGCTTTAATTCTGAGCTGTTAATTAAGAATATGCACATATGAATTAAATCCAATTTTCTTTACTGCCTATTTGCCCAGAAACTTTTTACTCGAGCCTTTTTTTTTTTTTTGCTTTCATATCCAAAGAACAATTTAGCTGATTTATTCAAAGAAGTGGTGGGTGATCATTCCAGGAAGTGGAAGAGAGAAACAACTGAATGCTTCTATTGGGAAAGTGGACATGTTATCCTTATTTCTTAAAACTAGTCCATCAATATTGGAAAAACAAATGTCAACAAATTGAAGACATTATGTTACCAGTGGCTTACATAATCCATTGGAATTGGAGTTAGATGGCTAAACATTTTAAATATATTCAAACAAGCAAACAAAATGTTTATTACAAACTATGGCCTTTTTAAAATTGAAACTGTTGTGTATACCGTAGTTTTGTATACCTATAGGAAAACCCATATGTATTTGCATGTGTCTTTATATTTGTGTTTTGCTTTTGCTTTTTTCTGCCTTCAGTTTAATTAAGTGAGAATAATAATAATAAAACATAGGCCACAAAACTCCATCCCATCATATGGTCATCCAGATTTTTGCATCCTAACATGTTAACTGTCAGGGGTCTTTTATATTGATATACAAAGTAGGCAGGCAGGCGGACAAAATATAATAAATTGTAACTGATGTTACTTATCATGTTGCCATGCAAACCATTACGAATACCTTTAGTACAGTGGTTCCCAACCTGCGGTACGTGTACCACTAGTGGTACGCGAGGGCCTTCCAGGTGGTACGCAAACACTTTCGGGGTCATGAACGATTTTTAGTTAGTTATTTTTTACTTCACAAAAATGTTTACTGCCTAACACAAGATAATCTGGCAACGATTTGCAACTGTTGCCACACGCCACCCACCTGGTCCCAGCGGCCCAAGAATCCAGTTGCTGGATGCGCAGGCCAAAAAAGGAACGGTGACTGTTCTGAACTCTCAGCAGTCGCGCAGTAGAACCCTTGCGAGAAGGTGCGCGTCATAGCGAGCTCTTGAGCTAAGGTTAATCTCACTCTGTTATTGTTAGCACTATGTTCTCTTGACTCAAGTTACCCTTTGATATTCATTACTGCATCTCAGTGTGTATGTTACTATTTTTATTATTATTTTGTATACTTATTTTGTATACTTATGCCCTCGCATTGAGTTGTTGTTTTCGTAGTTGGTTTGCGTGTTCTACTTGTACAATTATGGAAATAAAGTGATATCTGATCGAATTTAGTTTCTCTGGAACCAGGTGGTACGCGGCGACTGTACGGGACCTCCAAGTGGTACTCGATCACAAAAAGGTTGGGAACCACTGCTTTAGTACAAACATCCCAGCATCAAAGTATATCCTTTCTTACCTTTTTTCCTTAAAGTGAACCTGAACAGAAAATGGTATGGAACTTTCCAGCCACATGGGTGTTTGCTGCCTTAATTTGATTTGTAGACACCCCCCCCCCCGCAGATCTGCAAACATTTGCATTAGCTGAATGAACAAAATATTTTGGGTTCTATAGTCATGTGTATTTCATGAAAACTCATAACTTATTCCATAATGGCACCCGTGTAACATTTTTCTTCTTATTGTAATAAGGAAAGCATCACAATGAATTCATGGCAATAATTATCATGTATTGTTAGATGCTTACATTAATTATATCTGTTTAAAAATAGGCTGATGATGTAACCTGGCAGAGTTGACGCATTAACCTAATGAGAAGAGATTACCACCCTGTCCTCATTAGACAACAATGTGTAAAGCAGATACTTACACTACATTAACCCCTAAATTATATGTTAAAGATGCCACTCTCTGTGAAGTGATAGATTTCTTTAGCAATATCTAAGCTCAGAATCATTTGGGCAATTGCATAATTAACCCAACGGGATGATGTTTACAATTTTTGTTTACCATTTATGACTCTACCTTATAGAATAAGTAAGTTGCCTCTATATTTTCAACAAACATACCTTATTTATTTCTGCTCTAAAAAAGCTGGAGCTGTCAGGTTGAATTTGTTCACTTACTTAATAAGAAAAAAATTGACAAGGGAACGTTTGCTATTTGGATAAAGAGTCCTTGATAGTGTTGGCGTAACATAAATCTATTATGATGGGAAAGTTGTTTAAATAAATATGCAAGTGAATAGACCATTTCAGATGTACTTGGAACTTTCGTTCTGAATATCTCTAATCTCAATTATAAGTAACAAAGTTGTCTATTTGAAATCAAATGTATACTTATGTAGTAGATTATATTTTTGCAGCTAATATATTAACTGGGTTATATTTTATTCTTCTATCTTCCCATCTCAATATGACATTTTTTTTCATTTTTAAATGTAATTGATATATTTTAAATATAATTGATTAACCATACATATGTAAATAGAATTTGTGGCCATCAGATTTGGATTTTCCCATTTTAAACCTGGACGAAGGGCAACTGCTACTAGTCTTCTTAGCTATATTCAGTCTCCAGAATCAATAATCACTCTCTAACTAGGGAGCAATGGCTTCCTTCATACTGTGCATGTAAATTTTCCTTATACTTCTGCCAGTCAATGTGTGATGCCAAATCCTGGATTATGTGCGTAAATTCTATATGTACATCACAACCTGCTATAGTTATAAGCACATTTTAATTAATCTCTCAGCCTACTCTTCAAATCCTTAGTTTCATTTTCCAGGTTCTAACATGCACCAAAACAAGTGCAACATAGTTTGATCTAGGTCAGTGATGGCGAACCTTTTTTGGTTCGCGTGCCAAAAGGGGGGGGAATGCGGGGGATCATGTGTGTGCGTGCCCACACTCATAATTCCATGCACCCCCGCACATGCATGCATGACCCCCCTGCTCCCAGCATGCAATGGCACGCCCATTTTTCGCTCTCCCCAGGCTCCAGAGCCTTTCTAGAAGCCTGGGGAGGGCGAAAACGGCCTTCCCCACCCCCTCTGGAGGCTGGAAACAGCCTGTTTCCCAACTCCCAGTGGGCCCAGAAAGCCCGAAAATCAGCCGGCTGGTGCACACATGCACGCCGGACCTGAGCTCGCGTGCCCACTGATATGGCTCCGCATGCCACTTGTGGCACCCATGCCATAGGTTCGCCATCACGGATCTAGGTGGTTCTTCATCTTGTATGTGGCCTTAATGACCTATATTCTTAAATAAATAGAGACTCCTCCTTATGACATATAGTCATTGCACACACAAAAAAGTAGCTGACATACGAGTTCTTTAGATAGTGTAAGTAATCATTTAAAGGTATGACATCAGTAAAAATTACAAGGTCCGTCTCGCTTTGAATTTGGTAATGGACTATTTTGAATCTATGCAGTGGCAAGTCAATGAATTTTCTGTATAAGGTAGTAAAGAAAAATAAAACTGGTAATAAACAGAATTTATAGATATCTTCAAAAGCTAAAGCAGGGACAACTACTGCCCTAGATAGCAAGGTCAGTTCTGGTGGCCTTTTAGGATTTGATTCAATATTAGGAGAAACTTGACAATAAGACAATGGAAAGAAATGCCCAGCGGAATGAGCAATCTCTGCCATGGAAGCTAAATGCTATCTGTCAGAGATTTGGAAGCTCTAATTACCTACATTGTACAGAGAATTGGACTATTATACTCCAGCCACAAAGAAGAGATATGGGGGAAAACAGGGAAATAAGAAAATCTACATTGGTAAAAACTTAGAAGCAATTATTACCCTTGTGCAAAGCTTCAAAAGAGTGCTTTACTTCAAACATGCTTTAACTGAATCATTTCTTTACCACTCTTTTGAGAAGGCAGGTGGTCTCCTCAGTTCAAAAAGTGAAACCCCGAAAGGCCGCATTGCCTTTTTCTTCATCTGCCCTGACTCTTCTGTTAGTTATGTTAGATGGGAAAAGTTCTCTCTGCAAGCTGATGGAAGCGCCAATAGTTGACGGGAGAAAAAGATTCTGCATCATCATAGAAATTTCTTCCAGCTAATTGAGACGCCAGATGACATTCCGAGGCACATTGGAATGCTTTGCTGAAAAAGAATCACAGTTCTGAGGAGAACTGTAATATTTTTATGGCAAGAGACACTTTGGTGAAGTGAATCCAAGACACAGCTTTAGCAATGACATTGATACTAATAAAACACTCTACTTCTTGCAGCACTGAGAATGAGTAAGATGTCTTGTGTGGCCATTCAAACTGCTAAGTACCTCGATGGGAAGTTCTAGGTCAGAGGTCTTCAAACTTGGCAACTTTAAGACTTGTGGACTTATATTCCCAGAATTCTCCAGCCAGCATAGCTGGCTGGAGAATTCTGGGAATATAAGTCCACAAGTCTTAAAATTGCCAAGTTTGAAGACCTCTGTTCTAGGTCTCTGTCTTCTCTTTTTTGGTCCTTTAAAAAAAAACTGGACTGTATAACCTTTTGCAGTGGGGACAACCTCAAAGACCTCCAGGGAAGAGCTCACTCTGATTATAATTATCTGCTGACTGTATTATTATCCTTTCGGAGTTCAATCTTCTGCTGCTCCTCCTTTTCTCTCTAAGCTATTTCAGCAGCTCGTCCTGAAGTTTTTCCTTTGGGTTGTATATAGAATTCTGAATTGAATTGGGTGTGCACAATGATGATTAGATGTTATTGTAGCCTACAAGATAAAGGACACTTTTTCAGGTGAAACTGTAATGTATTGAAAATATCACCTTTGGAAATCCTGTAAACCAGAAAACGTGTTCTTCTGCTTTGCATTTTCCCCCCATGACTATAGGATTCTGAGTACACAGCAACAATTTAAGAGACTAAGAGTAGTAACAAAAGTTTCAAACCCAGCTGCTTTGGCCTAGAGGTAGAGCTCTTGCCTCACAATCAGGAAGTTGTGAGTTCGATCCTAGGTAGCGGCAGATGTAAGGGTCTCCTGTTTGGGCAGGGGGTTGGACTAGATGACCTGCAAGGTCCCTTCGGACTCTGTTAATCTATGAAAGTGTTTTTGGTGAAGGTGGCCACAAGTCAGTTATAAACAGTAGACTGTTTAAATGGGTTAATTTATTGGCAAATATATAATTTTCTGGAATAAAAATGACTATAGCTGATTTTTATAATTCCCAAGCACTTACTATATTTTGTTTTCATTGGCTAGAAAACTGAAAACTGAGATCAGGTTTATTTTTTTAATAATCAGTGGCTGCCTTCATTTCTTTTATATCTATAAACAAAAAGAAAACAAAAAGAGTAATAAAATAGCATATTGGCGATTCGATGATTGGCTGATTAGGGCAATTAATGTTGAAAAGCCAGAAGAGAATAGCCAAAGGCAAATCAACTCCAAGTTCAAATATCCATTTAACAATGAACCTTATGGGGCAGAATTGTGAATAGAATGGGTGGATGAAAAGAAACAAAGGAAGGAAGGAAGGAAGGAAGGAAGGAAGGAAGGAAGGAAGGAAGGAAGGAAGGAAGGAAGGAAGGAAGGAAGGAAGGAAGGAAGGAAGGTACTATATTTCAATTTATTTAACTCACCAAAGTCTCATGAGGTAAAAATGATGTTGGTGAAGGAAATAACCATGTCATTATCTTGCATTTTTTGGACCATAAATGTAGTACCGGTATGTAAGTATTTTTTTCTGCTTGTTGCTCCCAGACATGGGAACATTTTTGGAGACCAATAATAAGGTTGAAAGGATTAGAGAAAAGAAATCAAAACACCATCCTTTCCTTCACAATTCTGCCCATCTACTGATGGCTATCTTTGGAAAGTTTGCTCTATGTATTTCTTCAGATATAGTTGATAAAGATGTGTATCAAGGTCTTCTTTCTGACCTTATATGGACTTTTTCCCTGTTGGAGCTTAGGCAGTTTACTTAACTGAGTTCCTTTATTAAGACACTAACTATATCAGTGATGGCGAACCTTTTTTGACTTGCGTGCGCACCCACACCCATGCCCTCCCCCTGCGCATGTGCACAACCCCTGCACTGCCCCCGCACATACGCACAACCCCCCTGTGCATGCGCACAGACCTCACTGAAGCCTCCGGACTCCTAAAGCCTGGGGACTGCGAAAAACAGCCAAATGAGCCAACTGGAAGTTCAGAAATGAACTTCCGGTTGGCCAGTTGGACCATTTTTCGCCATCCCCAGGCTTCAGGGAAGCCTCCTGAAGCCTGGGGATGGCAAAAAACAGCCCAACGGCCCAAACAAACTTTCAGTTGGCCCGTTGGGCCATTTTTCGCCATCCCAGGCTTCAGGAGGCTTCCCTGAAGCCTGGGGAGAGCAAAAACGGCTGAAAAGAAGGCTGAAAATCAGCTGGCCAACACACGCATGTGCGCTGGAGCTGACATAGGGCAACACCTCAAGTGCCCTCAGATATGGCTCCACATGTCACCTGTGGCATGCGTGCCATAGACTCGCCACCACTGAACTATATGGATGTTTTAGTGCATATAAATTTTGCTGAATCTGTTTATTCTTTCTGTCTCCTTCCTCCTCCTCTTTTTTCTAAAACAACAATACACTTTCCAATTTTAATAATGTTAAACAGATTAAAAGGAAGAAACAAAATAAATGGCAAAAGTAGACTAGAAACTCTTCTCTTCCTGTTGGAAATACAGAGAATTGAGGAGGTATTGATAACATCAAAATCTGTTGTATCTTGGTTCTCTAATTACATTGGTGTCAGAAGAAGAAAAAGAATATATGTGAGATGTGAACAAGGTGTTAAATCATAATAACATGTATTCTCACTTAAGCTCCTTTCCTATCTGCAATATTAAAAAAGGCCCACTAATTAAGGTTACTTTGTCAGACTGATTGGTAATTATTAGAGCAAATCTCCTAACCTTGCACCCTGAACCACAAAAGGTCAAAAATAATGGCCATTCTCTGATTAATGATGCTTGGATGGGAAAGACAGAATGAAACATGGCAGCTTAAACTAGATATATTCTGATGTTTGTACCATTGAATTTGGATCCATTTCCCCTTCCGGCTGTTCCTCACTTAGTCACTCTTATCCACTAGTCTACGCTGAATTGAGCAAAGAACACTGAAGTTAAGTGTGATAAAAACTCCATTGGGGCCTATTTCTCAGCTGAGAACAAAATGTTTGTCTGGACCATCATTCAAAAATAATGGATAGCTTTACATGATATATTATTTAGGAAAGCGACATATAGAATTACTTAAGAATCTGAGGAAGGGAATATTTCCATATGGAATACGCCTACAAGACTATTCAAAGGATCTTTCCATATTTTTATAAGATGAACCTATTCTTTTTGTTGATCCAACAAGAAATAAGCATTTAAATTACAACTGCTATGAAAAATCAGTGACACATAGGAGACCTATTAGCACTCCATCAAATTAACAATATAGGTTAAATTCCCTTGAGAGATGTGTGTGTGTGTGTTGTATGTGTGCATGTTTCTGTGTCTCTGTGTGTTCAGTAATATTGGTTTATTCATACTTGCATATATTAAGTAGACTCCGGTATATATATTTAAATCAATAAGACATTCTGTGCTAAATTATATTAAATGAACCATCACTTAAATTTTTATAAAAAATATTTTAGATGGAGATTATACATTCATACCTTAGATTTAAATATTCATATTAATTATCACATAGAATTTATGAAGATTGTGGAAAATATGAATATACATGAAAATTGGATTTTGTTCTTCACATATTTGTATAATACTGTATATAAATATGGAAGCCTACTGTATAAGATCAAGACTTCATAGTATCCACCAAGACCAACTAGGTGCTTATGGCAAATCTAATACCATCATTTGAGACTGTATCTCAAGAACAAAGGATTTAGAGGAAACTTGTCAACAAATCATGAAGTAAGAGATTGCATTCATGAATAGTACCATATTACCAAATCTACGAGCTTCCAGATCATGAGAAGCAATAATGGGCTCTTTTCTGTGCTAGTCAGACCATAATAAAGATTCAGGGAAACTGAAGCAAGATCAACCAAATGAGACAAAGATAATCAAGAGATAAGAAACTAAGAAACTAGATTTAAAAAGTATGATGGCATTCTTAAAGTATTTAAACAGTTGTCACTTAGAAGAAAGTTACTTCCAATTCAGCCTCTTGGAATGTCAAATATGAAATAATGGTTCTAAGTATAGGCAGATTCTAGCTGAAGGTTAGCAAAACATTTCAAAGAATAAGAATACTTCAGTAATGGAACTAATTACTTAAGGAAGTAATGGTCATCCTTTGCTGGTTATGGGCTCCCATTTGTGGTCAAGCAAAAGTTGGACAGCTGTCCGTTGGGTATACTTTGATCTGGCTTCCTACACTGTGCAAGAGGTAGGACTGATTGGCCTATATGCTTTTTTCCAACTAATGATTCATGTCAGTGAATTTTTCTCAATAACCCGAGGAAAAGGACACAAACATACTTCCAAATAGATCCACGCCTAGGGTAATATATCAGATGGACTATTTGTCCTAAAAATAGGTGGCATGGCACTGATTATATACATTTTGTGGCTGTCCGAGGATTCCATTGGTTTAAAAAAAGTTACTTTTCATCCAGAATGGAGGTGAGAGAAGAGTCATTAAATTCTTAGTTGTGAAATAGGTAGGGGCAGTGTCATTGACCAAGAATAGCAGAAGTTACAGAGATGATCTGGTACGGATGACAAGAGAAGGTGTGTGTGTGAGGGGGGGGGCGAGAGCCACTCGCTCCTTCCTAATGCCAATCATTAGTTATTTCACTCTTCCTGCTGTTTTCTCCTAGGTGTGACAGGTGAGCCTGCTTGAGATACTGTGCAAAAAAAGTGAGAGGAGTTGTACTAGAAGGTTAGATGATAAGCATTTAATTATATCACTAACTTAATTGGTTATATAAACTATCACTTAATGAACAAGAAAAAAAACACAACCCTAAGTATTTGGATTTTACATTTTTTTCCTGAAATATTGATTTCATCATAACCATTCTTTTTAATATATTATATATTATATATGTTCTAGGGATTTATTTAAAAAAATTATTAAAAGGATACAATTGTAATGCACGCGCACACACACACGTTTACAAGTCATCTATTTGGATGAATATTTCTTGTAAGTGAGAAATGCAAATTGTATAGTTTGATTATTGACACAGTATTAATTGCAAATAAAATTATGTTTAGAACCAGACATCTATATTTTTGGCATCTGGCACACTAGCAGGCTATAAATCAGTGTGCTGGGCCCACAGGTATCCACTGTATTCCTTATTAAAAGGGCCCCTGAGATCTTAGTAAACTGTCTTTGAAAATATCCTTTGGGGCAAGCGAAAAAGTAAGGTAATTAGCAATTTATTCTCTACTGCATCTTTAGAAGCCCTACCAAATGGTTACTAGGTTCTCTCATTCAAAACTGCTTATGTAATAACTTTAATGCATAAAGTTTAAAGCTACAAAACATATGATATTTTGCAACCATGCCTCTATGAGTACAAGCATATTTTTTTTAGTGAATAAAAGTTCTCATAAAACAATTTCATTGCATTTCAGTTTGGGCAATGGATTTTGATAGGAACTTAATTTCCAGAAATAGCACCGGTAGTTGTTGTAAATCAAAATTACTATTGAAATTTGTTCAGCATACTTTGCAAATCATTGTTAAAGTCCAATTTGTTGACAATTACTGATTTAAGTATCCAAACTGCAATACAATAATCTGTGATTAGAATATGATGTTGAAACAAATTAATCTTCTTTGTGGTGAAAGGCATTTTAGTGCTTTATTGCTTTAAAATAAACTTTATTATTGATCTAAATAATTGGAGCTATGTAAAGTAGTGCACTGTCACTACTTTTACATTATGTGTAGGTTTGTGCTTTAAGGAATTCAGTCTCAATGTCTAATTGCTCAAATATTTGTGGCAAATATAGAATGTTAAAGTAGTAATGTGCCTATACTTGTTTCCATAGTCCGTAGTCCATAAAAAAAAATTCTAACTTTCAATAGATACAATACTCAGTTTTTAAATCCAGTAGTCTAAAAATTCATGGCTAGCTTAGAAAGGGACACCGTTAAAAATGAGAATGATATGCAGGGCTTCTGATCGGAAAGAAATCACATGATCCTGGATTTGGATAAACATATTTTGCTTATTTTAATTTAAATCATTTGAGTAAAGAATAGTATTCTTTGTGAAGTGATGAGATTCTGCATCATTAAATTCAATGAAATTGCCAGCATAGAACAAATGTAATCCAGAAAAACACTTTTTTAAAAAAACCATGTGGCTTGTTTCAACTTGCATTTTTTAAAAAGAAAGTACAGGATCATTAGCCCCAATCTACAGTGAACTATGTCAATCACAATAGTCTACAATATAAAACAGCCAAAATTTAACTTTATAGCCGTAGTTCTTCTAATGTTCTGTGACTATTTCCGTCTTGCATATATGTATCAAGTTTAATAATATGTAGAAAGAACCCAATTCTTCTTGATTCTGAATGACAGCTTATTATATAAATTTTTGCCAAGTGCTTTGAAAAGTTGCTTGGATTTTAGGTGCTCTGGAATCTCCAGGCATGATTGGTTTCTTGCATGGCCAAATCCTAAAACAAGGTATCTAGTTACAGTCTAAAATAAAATGTGGATCTTTGAAAGTTCTCAAAGTGCTGCTGAAAAACTCATCAGCAGTAGCTAACAAGGTGGCAGTAGTATGTTTCATCTCCAAAAGCCAGATGGCTAACCTGACCAGAGGTTAGATAACTGAAAAGATTTCAGGAGAATTTGGATATCAGTCATCATGGCAGAAATTACTCATGTATTCATATTTTCCTTTTTGAAAAGTAGGTGGTTTTCCTTTGTGCTTTGGTGGAATAAATGTTGCCCTCAAAAGTGAGAAGCCTATCAAGGAGTTGGCTCTTAAATACATTTCTGTCATTCAGATCTCTCATCACTTGGTGGTTTGCAGTTTAATGTGTGAACTGTCACTGTTAATAGGTTTAAAGTAATATCAGGAGATAAGAACATCACACTTGGTAATCTGAAATGATATTTGAGCATATACAAAGCATGGACAGATGATCAAGTGCTCTGCAGGCAGTGCTTCTTTCTAGCAGAATGATCAGGAGGGCTCACTGCTGATATTATTAAGAGCCATTCAGAGAAGACAGGTTAGCATTAACCATGAGTGCAGTATAGTGCAGTGCAATTCTCTCAACCATCAGTTGAGGAGCTTCTTGGATGAGAAGCGAAACATCTTCAAAGAAACATCTTCAAACATCTTCAAAGAAAAACCAGAAAGTCCAGTTGCCTCTTGTCCTTTGGGACAACCATGACCTGGATGACTGAGAATCTCCATAGACATCAGTTGAGAAGTTACTCCAAAGAAGCAGAAGCCCAGCAGCTGCAAGAAGCCATGTGAAGCTCCACAACCAGGCTAACACAGTGAGATCTGACATAATCACATAAGAAGAGAGGGCTAATACAGATACATTGGGAAGAAAATACTGTAGGAGAAAGAGGCAAAACAAACCTGTGGAAGGAAGAACAGAGCAACCATAAGCTCTGGTGCCTACCATATTTTTCGGAGTATAAGACACACCTTTTTACCCCCCAAACTTGGGTGCATCTTATACACCGAATGTAGCCCCACCCACCCACCCACCCCTACCCTTTGGCCTCTGTCTTCCAGCAATTTACCTGCTTGCAGGAAAGAGGGAAGAGTCTGTAAAGCCAAGCAAGTCAGTATCAGCTTCCCGACCTACAGCTGATTAGGTTTGCCACGTGGGAAAATGAAAGTGAAACTAGCTGCAAAGAGGCAAATAGCTGTGAGAGACACACAGATTTTTATTTTCTGCTGGATGCAAGGGGGTAAGTGAATAACTATAAATGTCTGTAGAATGTTCAAATTATTAGACTTATTTTTTAAAGACTGCTTTATTATTGTTCTAGCCAGGTGTCTCCAACCTTGGCAATTTTAAGGCTTGTGGACTTCAACTCCCAGAATTCCACAGCCAGCTTTGTTAGCTTTGCTGGCTGTGGAATTCTGGGAGTTGAAGCCACAAGTCTTAAAGTTGCCAAGGTTGGAGACCTCTAGACAACTTAACAAAATAAAGAAGCTTTTTAAAATAAATGCTTGTTCTGAAGAGGTCCAGTGCTATTGTATCTTCTTTTAAATAATAGAGAATAATGTATACTTCCAGAAATTTTAATTAATTTTAACAGCTCTGTACAAGTATAGTCTGAAATGTAACAGTGTCCTGTTTAGTATTAGAGTTAAATCCTGACTTACCTTGGAGTAGATCTATTTAAATAATTGGGAGGAGTTAGTTTGACTACATTTAAGAAAACTTTCTGGCATAATGTACATTTCTCCAATTCTTTGCTATTTCTATGGGTCAGGCACACATGCACAGAAATACACAGCAAACAGTGTATATCATCTGTGCTGTTTGCTGTTTGGCAAATTGCTTGGAGGCAGAGGCCTTTTTTCCTTGTTTTCCTCCCCCAAAACTAAGGTGTGTCTTATACTCCGGTGTGTCTTATACTCCGAAAAATACGGTAATTCCACCAATTCTGTAGATGTAAAGTTTTCTTATTCACAGTTTCATTATCCATGGCCCTATGCTGGAACAACCCTCCCAACCCCTCCCAGGTAAGACTGGCCACTGATAAAACAGGCAATGAAAATCCCTCTTTGGAAAGTAGTTTGCTTTGACAAGCATAGAAACATTGAGAGTGCTTGGAACAATTGATGCTGAGATACTATTAAAGCCAAAAAGGAATGGAGAATCTGATAGGAATCTGCAAAGAACATTTTGGAAAGCGCACATGAACAATTAACTTTTGAAAGGAAGACAGGGATGTTAATGCAATAATCTGAATTGCTAATGCTATTTTCTTTTCAGAAGAAGAAATAAAGCTATACTTGTGTTCCATGTCTAGTGCTGGGTTAGTGACAGAATCCGTTCAAAAGTGTTCTGGGACACTAATGTGCCTATTGTCATCTCCCTTGAAGATCAGTTGGCAACTTATCCTAAGTGGCTTTTTGCTTTTATTTTTAATCGCTGAAAGAAATGTGGCTATAATCCATGACTTTCTTGAGAAATGTACCACTTGCCAAAGGGCTTAAAAAGGATCAAAGGTAGCCGGACATGGATAAGGAATTTCACGGTGTGATGGGGAACATTCTCCTGAGTTTGTCTTCTGGCAAATGGGCGTTTGATGTTAACTATGCCCACTACGGCAGTAATTTTACAAGTGGGAAATTTTATCATGACAGCCATTTTGTTAGGGCATCCATAGTATTTCATTTGTTTTTTGTGTGTGTTGACTTGTTTTAAAATGTAAATGATAACCCAGCATTTTAATTTTGTAAATGTGTTTTTAAATAAAAAATATTATTAAGACTTAAAACTGTTTCAGTTAATGTAATTATTTGTGTGTGTGTTTGTGTGTGTGTGTATATGCCACATGATTATATTACTATTGTATAAAAGATTGCAATCTATTAAATATAAAAGTTATATAGTATAAAAAATAATTAAAAAGCCTCTACTAAACTACATAAGAAAAAAGACAAAGACGAAACCTTCTAGAAAGCAAGAGAGAAAATATTTAAAAAGTAACAATTAAACAACCAAGCAAAAGTAAGCACCCCCAATCTAAACCCAAATATCTACATTTTTAAAGAAAAAAAAACAAGAAAAAAACAGGTTATTAAAATAATATAACTTAATTTAACTTTACTATTATTTTGACCCTAGGACATATAGAATTATTTTTTTTAAACCTTTATTGCTAATATTTGAAAATTGCTATACTCTAGCCTTGAGTAGCACACAAAAATGATATTGTTGAGTCTTGCGTCTCTTTGGTACAAAGCTAATTCAAATGCTCAGGGTTAAAAAATATTAAGTGAATTTTTATTTTGAGACATAAGCATTTTTTCATGAGTACATAATCGGCTATTTTGCACAGTCCAAGTTCAGCATATCCAACGACCTTAACAGACTAAAAGTTTCCAGATTTTAGACCTTCAATGAAACGTTAACACCTTGATCTCTTAACTACATTCCAATAAACTACTTTGCCATAGCAATAATATCTAACCAGGAAGGAATTACAAAGGGACATGCCAAAACATGTGTTAACTTTGTTTCTTCAAATTTACTACGTTCCCAGTGTAGGAAGAATGAAAGACAGCTTTTTGAAAGCATTTTCTGATGAATCTGGCAGACAGTAAGTCTTTGCTACATTTTTAGAAAAATATTCTAGCATTCCTTAAAGTAGGGGTGTCCAATCTTGACAACTTTAAGACTTGTGGATTACAATTCCCAGAATTCTCCACCCAGCTAGGTTGAGTTGACATCCATGAATTGGACTGGGAGTTGAAGTCCACAAGCCTTAAATTTGCCTAGGTTGGCCATTCCTGCATTAAAACTTGAAACTCTTAAATCTCTATCTAGTCAACATTCCTAGTATATGTCCAACTTTCTTTTTTCTTTTAGTAATAATTGTCTGTTAAATCTCAGTAAAGATCTTATCCAATATTCTCAGTGCCTTAGGAGCTGAGTATGCAAGGACATCAGGGAACATCATTACTAGAAAGGGTTTTAATTGCACGTACATTCAGCTTTTGTAGGTAAATTGCATTCCTCAGGGGTTCGTGTTTCCTTTTCAGCAACCGATTTTTCTAGTTTTATTTGCAATTACTTTTCCCAAATGACCATTTAAGTCTTTATTAGACCTTTGAACTCAATCATGTTGTATGACAAAAAAGATATGGTCCTCTGAGAAACTGCTACCTGAAATGTGGTTGAATTGGTTTCCGGGAAACTAAAGCTGCCTTTTGAAAATTTTAAAAGTTGTCTTTTATTTATAAGGGCAAAATTCCCGATATATTGCACAAGGACTCTCTTTTTTAAAGTATTTTTCTTAGAATTTTACAATACAATAAAAGTATAAAAATGCAAAGAAAAATAAGAAAAAGGAAAAAAGAAAAAAGAAGTGAAAAAAGAAAGAAAACAGAATGTTGACTTCTATCTTCTTTCCATCACATAATTGCCATCTTACACTTCTTTTCCTCTTTAACCCTTTTTAAACCTCAATCCATAAATCAGCAGTTCAGTTTTTTCTTCTTTTAAAGAAAACGCCACTTAGTTTCCAGTCTTTGATTGTTTGTTCCCTGACCAAACTGATCAGCTTTGCCATTTCAGTTAAGTTCTATCAATTTTCTAATCCAATCCTCTGCTGTGGGTTTTTCTTTCTTCCATTTTTGTGCATAGAGTATATTAGTTGTGCCACATTTGCCACATACAATATTAGTTTCCCAAAATTCTTTCAGTCTGCATGTACTTTCCTCAAGATAGCAAATATCCTAAATTTACTGGTAACTGGAATTACCCCAACTGTCCACAACATGTCTGAATATCAAGCAAATTTCTTCACATATAAATCAGTAAAAATTTACGCAATTGTTGCTTGTAACACATCTTACATTTCAGCATATTATTGAAATTTTATTTTATTTTATTTTATTTTATTTTATTATTTTATTATTTTATTTTATTTTATTATTTTATTTTATTTTATATTTTATTTTATTTTATTTTATTTTATTTTATTATTTTATTATTTTATTTTATTTTATTTTATTTTATTTTATTTTATTTTATTTTATTTTATTTTATTATTTTATTTTATTTTATTTTATTTTATTTTATTTTATTTTATTTTATTTTATTTTATTTTATTTTATTATTTTATTTTATTTTATTTTATTTTATTTTATTTTATTTTATTATTTTATTTTATTATTTTATTATTTTATTATTTTATTATTTTATTATTTTATTATTTTATTTTATTTTATTTTATTTTATTTTTTTTTATTTTTTTTTATTTTTATTTTTTTATTTTTTATTTTTTATTTTTTATTTTTTATTTTTTTATTTTTTATTTTTTTATTTGTTATTTATTTATTTATTTATATTTATTTTTAATTTATTATTTATTTATTATTTATTTATTATTTATTTTAGTGTTCTTATATGCCGCCCTACTCCCTGGGGACTCAGGGCGGCGTACAACATTTAAAGAACAAATAAACAATATAATAATTTAAAAACAATTTAAAAAGAACAATTTAAAAAAGAATTTTAAAAACATACAAAGCCATACATATGTGGGGGAGACCTAAGATGTGAAATTGTCTCAAATCACCCCGCCTGCAGGAAGAGCCATGTCTTAATGGCTTTTCGGAAGGCCAGCAAGGTGGGGATAATTCGGATCTCTGGGGATAGTTGGTTCCAGTTGGTTCCAGAGAACAGGGCCCCCCACAGAGAAGGCCCTCCCCCTAGGCCCCCTTTCCTTTTCCTTTTCCTTTTCTGCAGTTTTAGACATTTTGTTATTTAATCACAAATTTCAGGGGTGGCAGGTTATGTATTTGCATCTGTGTGTGAAAAATTAACTTTATATAAAGCTTTGATGACATTCAGTTTGATTGCACATTCTACTGCATGTTAAAAAGTATTATTTTTGAGAGCAGTGGTTAAACCTGATACACCCACATTTATTTGTATTTGCCATGTCTTTGTCATCATGCACATAATGATAAGATAAATTACTAACTAAAGTATAAAACTAACACATGGTTATGTTAAATGTTAAATGTCAGAGAAAATTATAGCGGTAATTAATAAAGAAATAAATACATAATTAGAAGGAGCAATGGCTCTGTAAAAACAGCTTGTTGCTCAGAATGTGCCTCAATTTCTCATTTAGGCTTGTGGAGAATTAAGAGATTAAAATGGATGCAAGATTAAACATGTTTGGGAACTAGCTTGCTCTTTTAGCCAGAGTAGTCATGTTACAGAATAACAAGTTTGTGATATTCCACTTTAAATGGATGGTGGATGTTTCCATTATTACCTATTTTATTAGGGTCTTTGGAATTAGAAGAAGGTCTGCTTTTCTTCAAAGCTATCACCAATGGGAGCAAAATAGCAACTCAAATTACTTTTAAGAAGCTACAGAGAAAAACATTGTTAAACTTTCAACCCTTTGGCTTCTTTGCCTCTGTTTTTACATTTCAAGGACAGTTTACTGACCTTGAAAGTGATAATGGAAGTGGGTTCAGCCCAACAGACAGTTAGTGAGATTTCCCAGTGCAAGAAGACTACAATTACTTGATACTTTAAATCGTACAATCAGGGAAAAAGCACCTTGGAGTAAAGGATATTCTGAGGACCAAACTGTCTTCTATTACTGTATAGCAGTGTAATGAACTTTATGGAGTGCCATTTGAGGAGAGGTGTAGCAAGAAATGGTAATAGTGTGCAATAAAGAATTATATAGAAATTCTCCATAAGAGAATATTCCTTTTCTGCAGGTGCTCTTGTATGCCATTTCCGAGTAAATGCCAATCTACCTGTACAATTTCACCAGAAGGCATAGGACATGGACAGAGGTGGTATTCTGTCGGTTTGGACTGGTTCGCCCGAACCGGTAGCGGAAATCACGGGTGAGCCAGCCCACCCACCCCGGCTCTATGGCACTCCTTTATGGCATGTTTTTGAGGCTGGGTGCATACTCGGAAGGTGTGCATGTGAGTAAAGAGCATTCGCAGGTGGTCATGCACATGTGTGAAGGTAAACGCACACTCACATTTGCGAACCGGTAGGGAAGGTAAGTGAAAACCATGCCTGGACATGAACCCACCTACTATAAGAAGCAATAATCAGCATCAAGTACAGCAGGGATGGGAAACAATGGCCCCTTTACGACCTGTGGACTTTGACTCCCAGAATTCCTGAGCCAGCAGGAATTCTGGGAGTCAAAGTCCACAGGTCGTAAAGGGGTCATCGTTCCCCACCCCTGAACTACAGCATCAATGATGACTTCCACATCTCATTAAACTATTACAAAACCAATGATCATTAATAGAATTTCATAGAAATGCCTACAAACCCTTCACACTGCCTGTAAATATGAGGTGGGAATTACACAGGCTAGTAGTTAAAGACTTTGCACTACTTGTTTTCAGTTATTGATAGCCCTCACTGCTTTGGGTAAAGATCACAACATATTTCCATCTATTTCTTCCTTCCCCTCTCTCTCCCGTTTCCAGGAAGACTTTTGAAGCTGGATCTCTTTGCTTTACTTATAAAATAAATATTTATTCCACGTTTGATGTATAAATATACTTGTTCCTTGTTAGAAGGGCTGCTGGTACAATGAACATCACAGGGAATACAGCAGCTCTCATAATTAGAAACTCCTTATCCTATACATCTGTACTCATTATTAGACAGCTGAGCTTGTAAGATGTGTATCAATGTGATTATGATTTGGGTAATGTAGAATGATTGCAGGGGTGTGTCCTGGCTTAATGCATGAATGAACAGTTGGAAAGACAAACAGTCTTTCAGAATTAGCATGCTGATTCCATCAACCCGACCATTACCTGATCTTGGAGGTTTAGTAAACAGAGCAAAATAATAGACCAAGACCTCAAATTCCATCCTCAGTCCAAAGATTACCTTTTGTGTCTTGCTCTTCTGATTTTCCAGTATTCTGAAATTCATTTTCTTTAGAAATTGGGAGACCAGATTTGTATTTTCATTCTCAGATGCAAATTCTGCTTCCTAAAACGATCATTCTCCCCCCCCCACTCTTTGCGGTATGCGTATGTGTATCTAACCAGCCTGCTGCTAAGAAATGTACTTTGTTCCTTCATTGCTAATCAAGGAGTTAATTGGCTCAAGCAATAAAAATCCAAAGGCATGATCAAGTTTCATGAAAACCTCAGACAACTCTTATTATTCAAGGTATGCAAAGCTGTTTCTTGGCTTCATTAGCACAGGTTAGTCTTGCATCACTTTCTTAATAGGTGAATAAAGATATAAGCCTGATAATATTCCCCGGAGCCATCTAATATACTGACTAGTAAAAACAAGTTCCAGCCACCCAAACATTAGATTAATAAATCAATAGGAATAGTTTAACTTGAGCCGGACATTCAGCACAAAGAAAGGGATGCCTCATTGGACAGACAGAAAGCCCAGTAACATCTGCAGTTTGGAAACCGTAGAAAGCTTTCTTCCAAGAAATTAGCTGAATTGGAAGCAGAACAGGGGTTTCACTTGCTGGAGATTATGAGGCATAACATGATAGGACCAGGATACATTTCAACCACTGTCATGTAATCTCTAAAACTCAAAAGAATATGTGTCCCTCCATTTATATATTAAAAAGAAAGTATGGACGTTAGTTAAGCACCGTGCATGAGTTTGAGAACCAGAACCAGAATGTCATTTGGACTAATTTAAAGAATGGTCCTTTTCTTCTTGAAGGTAGAAAGTAAATGAAGCATTGCATCACTGGAGGTTTCAAGAAGATGATGCTTGTTGTAATGTTTTTGAGATAATGCTTTTTTTTTCCTTTTCAGAGAATTTCTCCATTTCTATTCCATATTAAATATTTACAATTCATAATCAGGACATACTGTACATTTAGAAAAGTCAATGCCTATAGCACCTAATTCAGTATTGCCTTTTTCCAGTTCCTGTTGTAGGGGGCTGGGAGTTCCAGTCTCACCCTACGAACGAAAACCAGCTGGGTGACTTTGGGCCAGTCATTCTCTGTCTCTGCTCATGACATCAGGCTCAGGTGACAAGTTGATTAGTCAATTCCTGTTGCAACCAAAGAATCAATACTTGGTTGATCAGGGGGAAAAAAAAGCAGACCCTGCACTTGCAGGAAAATCCTATCCCCCCCCCCCAAAAAACCCTCTGGTATTTCAGCAGATATTAAAAAGAGAAATGGAATTATTGTGCATATTAACCTCCACTAAAATGAGACCTTGTATTGACTGATGAACATGGCATATTTGTTGGAATAAAAGTTAATTTTCATGGGGTCAAGACTATGGTGTTGGGAATTTATGCCACAAAATGTAGGTAAAGGAATGTTTTATGAATTTATGAGGGGTTGATGGAGTTTTCTCATGAAAATTGGTGCTTAATAGGGGGACCGGTCTTCCCGCAAGTGGAGAAGATATCTGAGAAAAATATTAATTTTACTAAAGGTAAATTAGTAAAAGTTTTTTTAAAAAGTTTGATGAACAATTTAAGGTTCATTGATATGTGGTAACATTAACTTTTCTCTTTCTTCTTTTTTCTTCCTAGTTTTCTTCTCTATTGGTTTTGTTAGTTTTCATCCTCTGATTAAAACACACACACAAAATGCATATGTATATAAAGTGTATAAATCAGCGGTGATATGTATAAATGTATAAATTACCTTCCCTACTGGTTCAGAAGCGTGCACTTTGCGCGCGCTCTCTCACTCCTGTCTCGTGCACACCACCATCTCACGTGCTTTTTCACCCTCTGTGCATGCGCAGAAGGCTTTGCGCATGCACAGAGGGTTAAAAACAAGAAAATGGCAACGTCCAGGAGGGTGGTTCGCCAAACCACCGGTGGCTGCCGCTACCGGTACACCTGAACCGGGCCAAACCGGTAGCATTTCACCCCTGGTATAAATATATATTATATAAATAGAATAAATTTTATAAATATATAAAATGATATTAAAGGAGTAGTTGTTCAAAAAGTCCAAAAAGGATGGGACCAAGAAAAAAAGAATAAACTTGCTTTAATTCAAATGTTATTAAAATAATATGATAATGTATATTCTATAGCGAATAACTTTTAAAATGAGCGCAAAGGACCTTTTGGAATTCCCCACCCAATTTATGGGTAGTGAATTTTGCTGCGTGATTTCTCACAATTTTTTCAAGGGCAGGATTTCCTCTTAGTAGGGACAGAATAGAACTGTGAAGAAGTTCAAAAAGTCCACTGGTGTCCAGATCAATTCCAACAATTCTGGGGAAGAAAAAGGTGAAAGAATTGGAAGGAAATTCACATTAGAGTTGCTACATCCAGATTTGAAATTCTCCTTGATACGTACATTGTTGTTTTGAGTCTGCTACCCAGACACTGATTCTGTGCTCTCCTTACTTGCCACTTGATCTGATAAACTTCTCGTGTAAAATGTAATTGCCTGTCCTGAAGCCAAGCAGAAGGAGTAGCCCCCACAATCTTTAGGTTCCATTCTGTCATTTATTGCAATGCCCCTTCATGGTTACCCTTTCTTTGTAAATTCCAGACCAAGCTGCTTTACAAGCCAATAATTTGTGTCGTGTTAAAAGAAAACGCTTCTACAAACCACATCCAGATGTCACAGCTAGTGAATAAAATCTTCTGATATAACAATTCCAATATATATTGGAGTTTCCTAGAATGATTTGATTACTTATTTAGTATCCTATGGCTATCACTAAGTGTTGTATCTTATGATTCTTGATGAATGTATTTTTTTATGTACACTGAGAACTTGCACTGAAGACAAATTCCCTGTGTGTCCAATCACACTTGGCCAATAAAGAATTCTATTCTATTCTATTCTATTCTATTCTATTCTATTCTATTCTATTCTATTCTATTCTATTCTATTCTATTCTATTCTATTCTATTCTTGTGTGTGTGTATGTGTTTGTGTATGTGTGTGTGTGTGTTTGCAGGTGTAGGTATATGTATTCAAATGACACTAAAACACTGAATTATGTTTTCTTTGTTTTCATATGAGAATGAGGATTACCTCATGAGAATGAGAATGAGGATTACCAGAACAAGACTGGTAATCTCTCTGAATACACTGGTCTACAAGGAAAAAACCTCAGGAATGAAAGTAGCTTAATTTTACTGGAATTGGGTCACTAATAAAGGAAAATTAAGTCCTGGGTATTAATTGGCTCCAGTTTCCAAGATACAGCTTCAGGTCAAAATTGCATCAAAATAATTCAAAATTATAAAGGGGATGTGCGATTATGCTCCATAACTTTTCTGAAAAATGTGATATAACAATGAGAATAGTGCCACACCAATCATAAATTTATTGTCAACTCTGAAGTGAACCTGGCTGAAGCCATCTTGTGCTGCCTCATAGTTGCCATGAAGCCTGAGATGGGGAAGGGAGCGGGGAAGTAGCTAGCCTGGCTAACAGTCAAAATAAAAAGTTTTCTTGTGGGAACCAAGGTCATCGTAACAGGTGGCGGTTGAAGGAAGAGAAGAGTGACCAAGCAGCCTTCCAGTTATATTCATTGGACAATGTGACTGGTGATCTCTGGGAGGGGGGACTTTTGCTCTTTTAATTAGGTGAAAACCGCAGGAACTTTTAGAGTTGGTTTTCACTGGCTGTGCCGATATGATGTATCCAATAAACATGTTCTTTGAAGAATCTACCTGCCTTGGAGTTCTGCTTTCAGTGGGTGCATTACTCGGAACACTGACATTTATCTTTTTATTGATACTAATAACATAACTTTCCATTTCTTTATTGGTTTTTCATGTAACATTTTCATGCTTTTTGCATGAAAAACTGACAAGCTCTAACATCAGATTAACCGACAAGGTTCCATCTTTATTCGGTATCTAAACTGCACTTTTTGGCTTTTCTCTTGTGAACTGCAGTAAGATCATCCCTGGAGAGAGTCCAGCAATAATCGGCAAGCATGGATGGACTCCATTTCCCTTGGTATCTTTTCTCCATGCCTGCGATATCCTGGTGGAATCTCTCCCCATGCTCATCACTCACTGCCCCACAGTTCAAAGGGAAATAGTCTAAATGTAAGAAGTGATTTTCAGTGACATGTTTGCACCAAGTACTTTATAGGACCTAAGCAAATTTTCCACGTATTTTTCATAGTCATCTGCTTTACTGTTCTCAAAGTGAAGATAAATTTATACACTTCCATGTGGTACCATTTTCATTGTTCTACCATACTTTGTTGAGAAGTTACGAGGCATCATGATCATTAGACACTTCCCTCCCTTGTAGGGCAATATACTCGCCTGTGTAGAAATCTTTATTGTGAAATATCTTGAAAACTTTAGCCAACCAGCATCTTTATTACCTGTTTTCTAATTCATTTAATCAAAATATGTAAAATTAACACATTTTATCTCAGAGGTCGTCAGTTTCCCAAAATTTGTAGACCAGTGATACCTTAAATAACTGCATGTAATACCTTTAGTCAGGCTCTGCTTCCACTATGGCATGTTACAATTGCATTTTCCATTTTGCAAAACTGGCACTCAGTTTCCCAGGCTGGCCTTCAGCTGGCCATTGAGCTAAATGTTTTCATTCAAACACCTCTAAACTTGAGCATTCTGTATATGCCGGAGTACAAATCCCATCACTACATTACATTAGGTGTAGTGACAGATTCCTAGTCTCCCATAACTGGAAGAAACCAATAGGTTATGAATATCTTGGCTTGAATATCAAAATCTGGGCAGGGTTATGTGCAGGGTGTGGTCAAAACAGTCAAGATAATGACCACAGCAGTGTTATGGAAGTTCCACCTGGGTTTGTTTGGAGGTTGGTTTTTTTGGCCTATGGTTAAAAACAAGTTTTGATCACACTGTTGTGGCCACAATCTTGACTGTTTTGACTACATCTTGTGGATCACCCCTGGATGTGAGAATCAAATCTCACTTTGGGCTATTTAGCTGTGGGTAAGAATGAATTCTGAATCTGGGATGCAGCTGCAATGTGAAAAGAACTTCCTCCTTTTCCTTCTGTATTTTGTTTTTGTTTTGCCTTTACTTTTCTTTTTTGTGGCAGCCTTTCTCCTTTCCCAGCAAGTGCTACTATTTCACTGTGATGACACATCATCCCACAAAAACCACAGCTTTGGAATTGTTGCTGGCGGTGCTAAGTAGAGGACCCTATGGAGGGAAAGGGGGCAGCTGCCAGGAGATGTTCTGCTGAAACTTACTTACGGCTTTGTATCCAAAGCAGCTCAAGGAGGAGTGCCGTGGTCTTCTCGCTCATTTAATCTTCATTTAATCTTCTCCTGAAATAGATTAAACGGAAAGCTAATAATTAGCTTGAAGTCACTCAATACATTTCAGGTCTGAATATTATTATTATTATTGTTCAATCTTATAATATGATAGAGAGAATAAATATTTGAACACAGATCTTCTCATTTTAGCTAAGCACCTTGACCACTGGGTTATGCAACTTGCTAAAGGCAAAATATCATTTCCAAAAATAAAAAATAAAAAGCCAACCAAAAGTCATCATTATTCAATTTTTCTGGGAATAGCACTTAGACTTATATAGCACTTAGACTTATATACCGCTTCATAGTGCTTTACAGCCCTCTCTAAGTGGTTTACAGAGTCCGCGTATTGCCCCCAACAATCTGGGTCCTCATTTTACCGACCTCAGAAGGATGGAAGGCTGAGTCAACCTTGAGCCGGTGAGATTTGAACAGCTGAACTGCTGAACTAGCAGTCAGCTGAAGTAGCCTGCAGTGCTGCACTCTAACCACTGTGCCACCTCGGCTCAGTAAAAATAGCCCCTCCAAATATTTCATTTTTCTCGCCATGTACATCCAAACTAGACTGTGTTGTTTCTCTGTGTCATATAATATATGTGGGTATATGCATTATTTATTTAGTCATGTTTATGTAGTGTATATGGGAGGTGAGAGCTGTATGCAATGAAATTTCATTTTAATGTATGCCGATTAGTGTACATTCAAAGTGACAATAAAGTTATTCTATCTATCTACTGTTATAAATTGTTTCTAAATAGCAAGGATAGGAGGGTAAACCTTTGCTTAATAATACTCCTTCAAAAGTTTCCTTTCAGCTTTTAATGAGGTTTCTTCCCATAAGAAATAATATAAATAAATGCTACCTGACTCCTAGCAACTCTGGGCAGTTTACAAATTGTTTAGAACATTTAAAAACAAGGAACAATACAAAGACACAAAACCAACACAAAACACAGGACCAGGGATTGTAAACAAACCTGGAAGGGAACGGGGAAAAGGAATATGGGCATCAATCATCCTTACCAAAGGCGTTGAGAAAAACCCACTTCTTCAGGGGCCTTTGAAATACTAGCAGGGTGGGGGTCCATTCAAATCTTGGTGGGGGGGAACTTCATTCCAGAGGCTAGGTGCTGCTACAGAGAAGATGTGCTTTCAGGGCCCGATGGATAGCATTGTTTAATTGATGGAAACTGATCACAACCAAACCTGCCACATCAAACTATATTGGAAGATTCTATGAAAGACCGACAGTCGCTCAAGTAGGTAGGCCCTATGCTTTATAGGTAACAATCTGCACTTGAAGTGCAGCTTGTAAAACGGAGATGTTACATATGGAGAATTGCCCATCACTGACTATGCTGCTGCATTCTGAACCAGCATAAGCTCCTGGGTAGTCTTCAAGGACACAGGACATTGCAGTAGTCAAACCATGAGGTGACTAGGACATGAGTGACTGTCTGAAGTGCCCCTGATCTAGGAAAAACTGCAATTGGTTGTCCAGAAGAAGCTGAGAAAAGGCCTTTCTAGCCAAAGCTGCCACCTGCTTATCAAGCAGGAGTTGAGAGACCAAGGAGACTCTCAGACCAATGTTCCTTTTTCTATTCCCAATCTATTCCTAATACATTTTAAAATGATCCTTAACCCTATTAAGGTTGAAGTTTTCTCTTTAAGCAGCATTAACTTCCAACCAGAGCCAATCTGCTTCGTGATGCAATCTGCTTTGGATACTTTTCAGATCTGTATCAGCCTGAATAGCACATAACACATGGCCAGCATGGAAGGCCAAGGGGAGGGTGGGAGGGAGGGAGGGAGGGAGGGAGGGAGGGAGAGAGAGAGAGAGAGAGAGAGAGAGAGAGAGAGAGAGAGAGAGAGAGAGAGAGAGAGAGAGAGAGAGAGAGAATTTTTCTCATGCTTGTCACCTGAAGTTCGAACTAATTTTGAACATGGTTTAGCACTATTTCTAAGGAGTCATGTCTTAAAAGAGATCAACTATCAGCTGATACTACCGGTTTAGCATTATTCTGGAATATTGCTAAATCCATGTCCAAATCCTCCAATGTAGCCGTCAGTCAAAACTCATCACCCCCACATTAAAAAGGGATTGGTGGGATGTTTTCTCACCAGCTGGTGATGTTTAGTGGGAGAGGGGGTGGGTGGAATAACGAAGCTGGAAATATCTCTAATAATCTAATAGTCTGGTTGGTCTGGCGTCTGTTGGGAAGGGTGGTTTGGTTTTTATTCTTGTTTTACTGGTGCTTGTGAGCTGCCTAGGATCAATATACAGTATAATATAGATGGCCATATACAGTAAGTTTTATAAATAAATAAATAAATAAATAAATAAATAAATAAATAAATATATATATATATATATATATATATATATATATATATATATATATATATATATATATATATATATATATATATATATATATATATATATATATATATATATATATACCTCTCAACTCTTTCCTTAATTACTTAATGTACAGAGTAAATAAATACTATCATTTTGTGTGATGTTCTTATTATGGCAGGAGAGTTGTCATCAGTGGGGAACAGCTAATTTATGGCAGAATAGTTTTTGGCTGGCTGGATGCAGGTGGATAATGTTACCATGGGAAAGAACCAGTGGAAATGTCTTGTAAGCTTTCTATTTTTTTGTACAGTCCCCTAAAAGTATTGGGGCTTATTTCCCAATTATAGCCCCCTCTGTCGTTTTTCAGGCTCTTTTGATGTCTTTCTTTTTTGATCTGAACCTCCCCCCTCATGGGAGGTATTTCCACATGATTTCTTCCCTTGGGATTTAATTAAAGTGTAGGAAACAGGCAGGCTGCAGTTTGTTGGAGGAACTGCTATAGAGCACTGATCACTCATATGTTGCCTATCCCTCAACTGCCTCATGGTAGGTACTGTAAATACTAGCATCCTGTACTCATGTGAATCTCACACATAAAGAAAAAAGCACTCCTTTGAAATGAAAAAAAAGAAACTATCTAAGTAGACCTCTTTCCCTTAAAATGAATGAAAAAGAGCTGGGAAGAAATTCATAAGAATTTTTCAGACACTACCACCAACAATGCACGGGAAGGGAGAAATAATTCTTCAGTGGAGCTAGAGTAGGTGACAGTTGAGGTTTTTACACACGTAAATATACAAATAGATTGAAAGAGGGAACAATGAGATAGGATACAAGGGAACAAAGACAGGTTCTGGTCCCTTAGTAGGAAAGTTCTGAAGTTTTAGATATCAGGCAACTTGATACATAAAATCAAAGTTCACCTCCCAAAATCCTGAAAGGGTGTTGTGGTTTTGGTATTGTTCTAGTCTCTGCTTCAGTTTGTTACTTTTATCAAGCACCTCAAGCATCTTTAGCATTTGTTTTAATCAAATAAAACCTTTATTATAGCCATAAGGCTAGCAATCGGGTACAGCTAAAACAGATAAAATGGGGGGGGGGGAATGCTAAAAAGAGAGAAATTAATACTTTTTTTTTTCAGATGTCAGGAGAAGTGGATGGTGCATATGGAAGTGCAAAACTAAACAACCTGAGAATATATATCCCAACAATGGTTCAACAGGAAAAGTGATGAATAGTATGCTCTCTGTCTGGAAATTTATTTAGGATTAGATGAATAAAAGTAATCCCAAATGCCAACTACAGAGGACATAATGGAGCCTATGGCTCAAGTGTAGACTCTGCTATACCCTACCTCCTGACAAACACACATATATATATATTAATGTAGAAGAGTATGTTTGTAACAAGCCCATAATACAAAGCTATGCATTTAGCCTGGCCAAAGATTTTGCTTTGTTCTTGCAGATCATCAGGTTAAAAAAATGAATGTTAGAAATGCATCTTCCACCATTCTGTCCCATTATTTACATTATCCCCCTTTAAGGTAACCTTTGCATGTTCCATCTGAAGAAGGACCACAGCACTGAGAAAAACCAGCCCTTATATTGTTCAAAGACTGCTTTGCAAGAAACAGGGACCCTGAACAACAGAAAGCAAAGCATCTTTTTTATGGAAGTTGAGGGCTACAAGGCAGGGAATCCTAAGAATCTGCTTTATTGACCAGTTTGGGAGAAGCGAAGCAAGTCAGTCAGTCACCAACAGGTGCATAGAGATAAACAACATTTAAAAGAGACAGCCAAAAAGATCAAAGGACCTCCTCACTAGAAATCAACACACAGATGAACAGTGATTAACATCAAGATTAATGCTAGACCACCAAGCAAGAAGTAATCAATACCCCAATCAAAGAACTAACAAGTCAGACAAACAAGCTATCAGTAAACAGTGGCCTAAACAAGAAACCACCAATAACGCTCCCACCAACACTGAAAGGGAAAGCCATAAGAATATAAAAAGAAAGCAAACCCACTTCCTTCTACATTGATGATGTTACGTACTTTGGCAATGAAATGACACAAGAAAACAAACACGCTCAGAGAGCATCAAGGACCCCAAACTAGACAAGTCTTAGGCATAAACAAATTGGGGTAAAATGGGCTTTTTTGGGAGGACAACAGTGCTGGTGAAGTCCATTGTTAAAGGAGATGGAATTATGAGGGCACTAACATTTCTACATTTCCTGGTAAAATACATGGGACAATCCCATTGGGGGGAAATTCATTTAGGTTAGGTCACCATGAACTTAGAGAGCAAAAAGAACTTTGACAATGGTTTCATAGCCCGTGCTAATGCATAGGAGGGCACTGAGCCTGCCTTATCTACTTTCCGTGGTAAAATACAAAGGAAAAACCACAAGTGGAATTTCCCCAAAATGGGATTTTCCCATCTATTTTATCGGGAAACATAGATAAGGCAGGCTTCAAAACGTAGTGCCCTCCTAAGCATATCCAGGCACTTCAAGTGCATTGGCAATGTCCATTTTGCTGTTTGAATTTATGGTGACCTAACCTAAGTGGATTTTCCCATGCATTTTAAATGGAAATGGACATAAGGCAATCTCGAAAAATAAGCACCTCCTAAGCGTGCACATGCTTTCTGAATAACTTAGCGATGTCCATTTTGTTCTCCGAATTCAATGTCACCTAATCCTACGTGGAATTTCCTGCAATGGGATTTTTCAATGTATTTTGTCATGAAACGTAGATAAGGCAGGCTCAAAACGTCAGTGCCCTCCTAAGATTAACAATGCTCTCTAAATCTATTAGCAATGTCCATTTTGCCAACTGAAGTTATGGTAACATAACCTTAACCTTAAGTGGCATTCCCCTCAATGGGATATTCCCATGTATTTTACAAGGAAACACAGATAAGGTAGGCTAGAAAAATCAGCACCGTCCAAAACATACCCAGGTATTCTGAGTGTGTTGGGGATGTGCATTTTGGTCTCCAAGTTCATGGTGACTTAACCCTAACCCTAAGTGGAATTTCCCACAATGGGATTTTTCCATGTATTTTACCTGGAAATGTAGATAAAGCAGGTTCAAAAAGGAAGCACCCTTCTAATCATACCCAGGCATTGGCATACTGAGTGCATTGACAATGTCCATTTTACTCTACAAACTTATGATGACCTAACCCAAACCCTAAGAGGAATTTCTGGCAATAGGATTTTCCCATGCATTTTACTAGGAAACCTAGATAATGCAGGCTCAAACAGTTAGCACCCTCCTAAGCATAACCAAGGTCTCCAAATTCATTGGTAATGTCCATTTTGGTGGCTCAAACAGTCAGCAGTGAAATTTGACTAAGGAATTAGAGAATGTCACTATGACTGCGGACAGCAAAATGGACATTGCCAATACATGAATTTCACTGCTGACTGTTTGAGCCACCATTTTATCTAGGTTTTCTATTAAAATACATGGGAAAATCCTATTGTGGGAAATTCCACTTAGAGTTAGGTCAACATAAATTCGGAGAGCAAAGTGGACATTACCAACGGATTCAGGGAGCTTGGTCATGCTTAGGAGGATGCTCATTGTTTGAGTTTGACTTTTTTAGATTTTCTATTAAAATACATAGGAAAATCCCATTCCGGGAAATTCCACTTAGGATTAGCGTTTGGTCACCATGAACGCGAACATCACCAATGCACTCAGAGTGCCTGGGTATGCTTAGATTCCTTTTTGAATCTGCCGTATCTACATTTCCTGGTAATATACATGGGAAAATCCTATTGTGTGAAATTCCACTTAGGGTTAGGTCACCATGAACTCAGAGTATAAAATGGACATTACCAATGGATTCGGAGAACTTGGTTTTGAACCTGCCTTATCTAGGTTTCCTGGTAAAATATATGGGAAAATCCCATTGTGGGAAATTCAACCTAGGGTAAAGGACATTCCCACAATAGATTTTTTGAATGTATTTTACAAGAAAACATTGACAAGGGAGGCTCAAACAGAGAGCACCCTCCTAAGCATATCCATGCTCTCCAAATTCATTGGCAATGTCTATTTCCATCGCCAATTTCATGGTAAGATAACCATAACCCCAATTGGAATTTCCCACAATGGAATTTACTAGGAAACATAGACAGAACAGAATAGAATAGAATAGAATAGAATAGAATAGAATAGAATAGAATAGAATAGAATAGAATAGAATAGAATAGAATAGAATAGAATAGAATAGAATAGAATAGAATAGAATTCTTTATTGGCCAAGTGTGATTGGACACACAATGAATTTGTCTTTGGTGCATATGCTCTCAGTGTACATAAAAGAAAAGATATATTTGTCAAGAATCATGAGGTACAACCCAATGATTGTCATAGGGTAAAAATAAGCAACCAGGAAACAATCAATATTAATATAAATCGTAAGGATACAAGCAACAAGTTACAGTCATACGGTCATAAGTGGGAGGAGATGGGTGATAGGAACGATGAGAAGACTAATAGTAATAGTAATGCAGCCTTAGTGAATAGTTTGACAATGGTGAGGGAATTATTTGTTTAGCAGAGTGATGGCGTTTGGGAAAAAACTGTTCTTGTGTCTAGTTGTCTTGGTGTGCCGTGCTCTATAGTGATGTTTTGAGGGTAGGAGTTGAAGCAATTTATGTCCAGGATGCGAGAGATCTGTAAATATTTTCACGGCCCTCTTTTTGACTCATGCAGTATGCAGGTCCTCAATGGAAGGCAGGTTGGCAGTAATTGTTTTTTCTGCAGTTCTGATTATCCTCTGAAATCTGTGACTCTCTTGTTGGGTTGCAGAACCGAACCAGACAGTTATAGAGGTGCGGATGACAGACTCAATAATTCCTCTGTAGAACTGTATCAGCAGCTCCTTGGGCAGTTTGAGCTTCCTGCTTTCTGCTTCCTTCCGCAGAAAGAACATTCTTTGTTGTGCTTTTTTGATGACGTTTTTGATGTTAGATAAGAGAAGTTCAAAGAGTCAGCACTTTCCTAAGCATACCTGTTCTGACCCGGCTCCCAAACACGACAAGCCCTTTGTAGTTAACGAAACATTCCCTTTATTAGGAGCTTCAGCAGCCGTTCTCTCACAGCAGGCTACGAAGTCTCTAAGTCTTGTGGAAAGTGATGCTTCCCCCTGAACTGGCCCACACACCAGGAGTCTCTCTCTCTCTCTCTCTTCCCACATCCTTGCAAAGGAAGTCCTGGAAGGTGCACTCAGTTTCTTCCAGCAGCATGCACACTCACTCACTCACTCACTCACTCACTCAGAAGGCGCTGCAGATTCCAAGAGGAACTCTGATAATTTCCAGACAGGATTCAGAAGTTCAGGCCATCAATGATGGACCGGCAGGGAGATGAATAGTTGTCTGCCACACCTATTCATCTCCTCCCCCTGCCTTTTATCCCCAGAGCTAGGGTGGGGCTTCGCTAGCAGCGGTGGCTCTTCTGTCCCAAGAACCGGCCCATAGATTTCCACTGCTCTCCTCTTCTCTGCCTTCTGTGCATCCGTGCGTCAGGCACTGGACCCAGCTGTTCCTCCTCTTCCTCATCAGACACATTCAGACCTGGGAGCTGTTGACTCTCCATCTGAGGGCTGTTGAATGGCCCAGGCTCTACCTCTGTCTCTATCTCTGACAGCTCCATTCCCTCTTCCCACTCAGAGCTCTCAGATTACCTTGATGCTGGACCTGACTCCCACACCGCCTCCCCATCTGATTCAGCTGCTGAAGGGGCCGGTGGCTGACAGGCCACAACAAAGCTCTCCATAGGCGATATTCGTTTTGCTCTCTGAATTTATGGTGACCTAACCATAACTCTAAGTAGAATTTCCCACAATTGGATTGGATCAGGGGTGAAATTCAAAAATTTTCCCTACCAGTTCTGTGGGTGTGGCTTGGTGGGCGTGGCAGGGGAAGGATACTGCAAAATCTCCATTCCCACCCCACTCTGGGGCCAGCCAGAGGTGGTATTTGCTGGTTCTCCAAACTATTCAAAATTACCGCTACCGGTTCTCCAGAACCTGTCAGAATCTGCTGAATTTCACCCCTGGATTGGATCAAAGAGGCAGCACCCTTGTAAGCATAACCAAGCTTTCCAAATCCATTACCATTCCATTTTGTTCTTCGAATATATTGTGACCTAAGTAGAATTTCCCGCAATTTCCCATATATTACCAGGAAACGTAGATATGGTAGGCTTCAAAAGGATTTATTTATTTATTTATTTATTTATTTATTTATTTATTTATTTATTTATTTATTTATTTATTTATTTATTTATTTATTTATTTATTTATTTATTTATTTATTTATTTATTTATTTACATTTCTATGCCGCCCAACTCCTGAGGGACTCTGGGCAGCTCATAAGCATATCAAGGCACCCTAACCCTAAGTGGAATGTGGTACCTATTTATCTACTTGCATTTGCATGCTTTCAAACTGCTAGGTGGGCAGGAGTTGGGGCAAGTATTGGGAGCTCACCCCGTCACATAGTGCTTGTGTCTCAAACTCAGTCTGTCAGCTTTCCGGCAGGTTAAACCTCTTTAACTGCTGGGCCATTGCACTCCCATAGGTAATAGTTAACGGCAATCTAAATCTAAGAGGCAGTTGCTGCCTCCCTTGCTTTTCTTATGGGTAGATGCTCACTTCCACCACCACCCCCCAAATGGAAGAGTTATTTTAGGTACAGAAAGAAAGTGTAAAATATGAAGCTTGTCCAGTCCCGAGAAAATCAGTATTTTAGGATCTGTGTCAAAGGAAATATTTGTAGATATCAAAGTGTAACCAAAAAAGGGTACAAAGGGAATGATAATGAAACAGTTATCAAGCATATGAACTACTCCAACTGTATAGTAATTTTGCTTCAGATATGAAAGCTTGATTAGTTCATGACAGCTAGCTTGCTTGCCAGGGTATTAAATGGACAAAAGCAAAGAGTTCTTCAAGATGACTTTCTTCTCATATTTTCTTGTGGAAAGAGGTTTATTCCATCCCTTCAAAATCTGTAGGGTATCCCCCCCCCCTTTTTTTAGGCTGCAAATGATATTTCGTTTTCTTTGAAGATGAATAAAACTAGGATGCTATTATATTCAGTTTTGTACTTTGTAGCATCCAGACATTCCTCTGCTATTAATACTCCTGAGAAACAGATTTCTTTGATTTTTTTTCCATTTAGGAGATCAAAAGCTGTCAAAAATTGTTTCAAAAGAAAAAAAATAAATCTCAGAGAAGTTGGATTTGAAGTAATGAGTCTGCACCATGTTGTGTAGAAGAACAGTTCAATGATAAGTTGCTATAATTGTATTGTTTTGCTGTGAGCTTTTCTCATCCACATCACATATTTTAGTCATTTTTCTTCTTCTCCTTATATTATTACAATATAATTTCTATCCAATCAGAAAATTGGATAGAAATTATATTGTAATAATCATGGTTTTGTAAAAGCAACATAAATCCTGAGTGGGGGCTTAACTACTTAACAACTCCTACCCTCAAAACGACGCTATAGAGCACTGCACACCAAGACAACTAGACACAAGAACAGTTTTTTCCTGAATGCCATCACTCTGCTAAACAAATAATTCCCTCAACACTGTCAAACTATTCACTAAGGCTGCATTACTTTTAAAAAAAATAATATTTATTGAATTTTCCTTTAAAAACATAACAATTAACAAAACAAAAATAAACACACATAAAAAAATCAAATACAAAAACTGTAGAGAACACTACAGTAAGCAAATACAAACATAACGCCGACTAATACAAACCATCACAATAAAATCGTACTTCTTTAACAGCCGTACGAGAAGAAGGAGAAGGAGAAGTTTGAAAAAAGATCAACAATAAAGTCTCTGTCCAGTGCACAAACTGTTACTGTCAGTTGTACTCTTGAGGCTAGTTATGAAATTTCTTTACTCGTTGCTAAATCTGGAAAAAAAATCATACTATGGGGAGGATTTAATTAAACCATCAATATCAGCATTTCTTAAAACAGTTCTGGAAAAAGATGACAAAAATGTGAAAGCCATGCCACTCAGTAACAATACTGTTAGCAGAAGAATAAATGAAATGAGTGAAGATATTGAAACACAACTTGCTGAAAAGCTGAAATCAAGAAAATTCTCAGTACAAATGGATGAATCAACTCTGGGAGACAATGAGGCCATATTGCCAATCTATGCAAGATATATTGATAAAGGTGAATTTGCTGAAGAAATGTTATTCTGCAAATCATTAAAGACCACCACAACCGCTACTGATATATATAATAAGCTAAAAAATTACTTAGATGTCAATAATATATCAATGGAAAACATAACATCTTGTGCTGCAGATGGTGCTCCTGTTATGATGGGCAAGAGAAATGGCTGCTTAAAATTGTTGAAAGATGAGAATCCAGAAATGCTTCTTGTGCACTGTGTTATTCATAGAGAGAACTTAGTGTCCAAAAATATTTCTCCTGTTCTTAATGAGGTACTAAAATCAGTTATAAAATATATCCATGCTATCAAAGCTAATGCCAAATGTGAGCGTCTCTTCAAGCAATTTTGTGAAGATAAAAATGCAGACCATGTGAGACTTGTACTTCACACTGAGGTAAGGTGGCTCTCAAGGGGAAATTGTTTGAAAAGATTCATGGAACTATTTGATGTTCTTAGAGACTTTTTAAGTGACAAGCCTGAAATGAAGCACCTGCTAACCGTTGATTGTAAAGCATTTGTGAGTTATTTAGCAGATATCTTTGAAAAACTGAATATGTTGAGTAAACAACTTCAAGGAACAAATAAAACTCTTGTTGATGCAAAGGTGAAGATATTTGGCTTTATTACATTTATAGAGTTATGTCAAAAACATATTTCTGACAAATTTTTTGACATGTTTTATTGGCTTAAAAAATGTGAGGTGACTGATGCTGCTGTACTTGTCATTGTGGATCATCTGAAAATATTGGCCTCTGATGTGAAAGAAAGTTTTTCTGATTTAAAACAAATTGATTTTCCAACATGGGTAGTGCAGCCAGTGCTGGTGGATCTATCTGATGTTTCAATGCAGTACCAAGAAGAACTCTGGGAAATGCAAAATGATGAGTCACTTAAAACTTTATTCAATATAAAAGGAGCGATGGCATGGCTTTGTGATGAGACAGAAACTAAATACCCAAATTCAACCTACTTTGCAAGAAAATTGCTGTTACCATTCCCATCTTCATATTTAGCTGAATGTGGCTTTAGTAAATGATTTGCTACTGAAGAAAAGAAATCGACTGGATATCACTGAATGAGGAGACTTGAGAATGAAGCTGACTAAATTGGAGCCTAATATAAAATCTCTCTGCAGCAGGCATCACGCACAAGGATCTCACTAACTTAAGTGGAGTAAAGCTGAATCCTACAACATTTTCCCAGGAGTAAGCCCCATTGAAGACAATGGTACTTACTTCTGAGTAGACATGCTTAGGATTGCATTGTAAATATGATCTTGAGGTGAGTTCAAATTATATTTTGAATTTGTTAGGTACCTTTATTTTAATATGTATAGTAATTAATATGATTGAAGTATTACAGAAAACGCTTTCATTGAAATTATTTTATATTTATGCATTTCAGTTCTCTATTATATGTTTTGAAACTTTATTTGCTGTTTTTTTCATATCCCTTCATACCAGAGGTTTGGACCGGTTCACCCAAACCGGTAGCGACCCGCTGGTGACGTCATGATGACATCATGAAACCGGTTCGGTTGGTGCTGGTCCATGGGCGTCGCCATCTTTTTTTGAATTTTTCTGCAAGTTTTTTTTTCTTCTGCACATTTTTTCTGCAAGTTTTTTTTCTTCTGCACATGCACAGAAGTCCAGCTTCCGTGTAAATGCATCACCACCTTGTTTTCAGCTTTATTTTAAAGGGATATTTTTGGCACTGCGCATGCGCGCGGCCATGAGGCGCAGCCACGCAGCACGGGAGGAAGCGAACCAGCAGCGAGGTAAGTTAGAACCCACTCCTGCTTCATACTATTATTTTTTGAGTTCCTCAGTACTTCTATTGTCTTTCTTTATTTTATTTTTCTCTTTCATGGATGCCATGTTCTTTGGAACTTTGTTTAAACCAAGTTAATGGCCTTTTATGCTTCCTCCGTGTGAGTAGGAGTTCACTTTTTGAATAGTAAGAATTATATGTCACGGGCGGGGGGTGCATTGGGATTTTCGAGATGCTTAGATGGGGCCTGGCCAAAAAAAGGTTGGGAACCACTGCTTTACAGCCAAAAAACCCCCTATGGCTACAATTGTCTGTAGAGAACCATGCTCACAGGACTCAGTGGGTCTTTCTTCTGGAGGAACATTCATCGGATCAATCTGGAAGAGCAGTTGAATTCAGTAGGTCTCACAGATCAGTTTTAAATTTGGTTTATTAGAAACATGTTTGCACAGTTCAGTGCTATTTAAAGTTTTCCTTAAGCTCGGTGCTTGATGACGGCATTCTGTTTCATTAGCAGCAAAGCAAAATGATTTGGCATTGCTTCTTCCCGAGATATGTTTTCCAATTTTCCACCTAGTCTGCAATCCTGGACTATCTTGGTGGTCTTTCACCCAAATCTTAACCAGGTTTGACCCTGTTTAATTTTTTCAAAGTTAACCAAGTCCCTATCAATTGGTAGGTGCTGTCACTGGCTTTGCCCTATATAAGTAGCACAGATTCACAGCATACAGTATGTCTCATGCAGATTTCTGCAGATAGAGATTCACTAGAGGCTGAAGAGTGTAGCGCTGCCAAAAGTTGCCATTTGATAGCAATTTTATATCACAGAAATAAAATACAAAAGATGGGGGCTGTGATGGTCAGCGGTTAAAGAATCTGAGCTTGTCAGCTAGAGAGCCGACAGCCTGGGTTCGAGACCCAAGCTCTACACAGCGGAGTGAGTGAGCTCTAGTTACTTGCCCCAGCTCCTGCCCACCTAGCAGTTCGAAAGCATGCAAAGGCAAGTAGATAAACAGGTATCACTTCAGTGGAAAGGTAACAATGTTCCATGTACCTTTGGTGTATAGCCATGTTGGTCACATGACCACAGAAATAATAGGTATTTTGACTGACAGGGAAACCTTTCAAAGAAACATTTACCTGACATGACTGACAGGTAAAGACTTTACCTTTTTAGTCATATTAATATAATTTGATTTTCTAAACTAAATCAACTAAAAATTAGCTTTTGTCCTGGTTCTGCTTACTTTTTGGTGTGTGTGCCTCACTGTCCACACACCCTTCAGAGACTTTGTGCAGCATTTGGCCCATCGCACACACACCCTTCCGAACTAAGCACAGCCTTCTTTGGAGCCAATGATAGTAGCATTTGGAAACTAGGTTTCTATGAGACCTGCTTAGGACCAGGGTGAAGGCAGAGTTGGTCATCCGCAATCTTAGATTATTTTTATACCAATTATAAACATGAGGAATTGTTTCCCGAAGGCAAGAATGCCTGCTCATTCTATTGGCAACAATAACATCATATCATATGTATTTCTCCGTGTGTTTTTTTTAAATCCTAAATTTAAAACATTTAGTGCTTCATAAAGCAGCTGCTATTTAAACAGCCAATAATGTTTAATGTGAATTTGCACACTACTACCTTTCCTCATACTGTATAATTTATAACACTAAGCCCTTTCAATACTCCAAAATGCCAGATAAACTTTTCTCATTTGCTCTTAATTTGGTCACGCAGGATAATACCAACATCTGAAGGCTCTTTAAACTGCTTTTTAAAATGCATTCCTGAAAGCACTACCAGGGCTACCTCTGCTCCTTGTCATCTTCCATAATTATTTCCAATCCAAAACGGTCCTTAATGCGCTTATTAATCTGGCATTCTCCTCAGTGTGAAGCACATTCAGCTCTATTAATTTTTAAAAACCTTTTTTTTTTTGATGGGAGAACTGCAGATGCTTGGCTATTACTGAAAAGCTATTAGAAGTTAACACCTTTCTCTCCCCAGAGACTGGCATCTTCCTATGCCTCCAAATGCCACCCTATTTTACATTATCAGCTGCTAAGACGAAGTATTAAAGACTTCTTCTCTTCATTCTTCTTCTTTTTTTTAAAAAAAAGCCAACTTCTGAACCGCTAATGCTATTATTAACTAATAGCAGAATTCTGCATAGCATTTAGATACATATACTTAGAAGATGGAAGCAAGAAGGGAGGCATTCAATTATCTGTTCCTCTATGAGAACTTTTTCCCTTTCCTTTTCATGCATTACAAGAACAGTTTATCTGGAGGTTTACAATAGGCAGACCTGGAACAGATCTGCGTTGAAAACATCTAGACGACCACCGCATGGCAGCAAAGAGTTTCTATGTCTCCTCGGTGCCTTCTGACCATCCTCTGAATTTTTCTGGCCTGGTTCTAGTAGCCCTACTTATTGTTGTGACCCAGCACCGCAACCCCCCAGAAACACACACACACAGTCGTTGGGAGGCAAACAAAAAGGTTCCTTTTACTAATACAGTTTCTTAGTAAAACTCAGAGGGTTTAGAAGTCCAAAACAACACAAACGGAAAGTCTTCAGGAATAAGGTTCTTTGGGTTACGTGAGGGTTAAATAGCACACAGACAAAAGTTCAAAGCAAGACTCATTAATTCTTTTCTTATCTGAACAACTTGGCTGGCTTCCCGGAATACAGCTGGCAGAAGCTGGTGATAAGATTCCCGAACAGACGTAGAAACGAAACTCTGGATATGCCGCGGTCATTGAATTGTTGTTCTCAGCAATGAGCACTAATTACCCTGGCTTAATATAGCCACTGAAGGGCGTGGCCCAATTAGCCCTCACTGCTTCCTCCGATTGGACAGACGCTTACTCAGCCAGTCCTGTCTTCTGGCTGCTCTGCGTGCTCTGGCATCCAGCATGAGTTCTTCATCTCCTGATGAAGAACTCTGCTGCGCAGGTGCAGAAGGTCCTGGGAGATCGTCCTGCTCTGGCACCGAGTCCTCATCACCAGCCGTCTCTGGTGCCAGGCACATAGGATGGTACTGCTGCACCATGAGCGGCTCCGCGTCCTCCGGATCCTCCAGACTCGGCGCCGGACGTGGCCAAGGCACAACACTTATATCATTTATGTTTTACCCCTAAGGAGCAAAATTCCTGAGGCCTTGCCTTGTATTTTTATATTTCTCCTTCTCATGATGTTAACTGAATAATATTCAATGACTTCAGGGTTCATGTTAGACCACAGATCATTCACATGAACCAGGAACCAAATATCCTCATCCATACATACGTTCTATATTACTATATACATAACAGAGTTGGAATGGACCTTAGAGGACTTCTAGTCCAACCCCGGATCAAGCAGGAGACTGTGTACCATTTCAGACAAATGGTTGTCCAATCTCTTCTTAAAAACCTCCAGCGTTGAAGCACCCACAACTACTGGAAGTTGTTCCACTGATCGTTCTGTCAGAAAATTTCTCCTTGGTTCTAGGTTGTTTCTCTCCTTGATTAGTTTCCATCCATTGCTTCTTACCCTGTCTTCAGGTGCTTTGGAGACTAGCTTGACCCCTGTGATGTTATATGGCTGGGAGATAATTTCCATTTCCTGCTATAAGCTGTTATATATTCATAAAGTATTATATGTGGTTTACTTTGCTTTAACTTTTTCACAAGATCACCTTGCCTGTGGTATTTTGCAAGCCACTTTTGAACTGATTTCCTGCAATGGTTGGACTGCATGGTGGTTTGTCGATGTGTATGTGTTGGTGGTTTCTGCTGGGCCATAACAAATCCAAGATGCTCAATTGCACATTCAGATTTGGCATACTTCTACCTCTATGTCTGGATATTATTAGTTATGTTATCTTGCCAAAAGGGAAATTTTGGATTGTAGCTTTTCTGTTCTTTGATTCAGAATGCAGCATTGACTAGAGACTCATTTCTTTTGTCTCTTCTCCTTCTAAGAATACATGTAAACTGGAGATTTTGTGACTGTATTATATAACCCACTTTGGGGACTTTTCTGTTTCTTCCTAAATACCCAGAAAAAGAAAACAAAATACTAACCTGATAAAGAATTTTGAAAAACTTAAAAGTTTACAATATTTCTGTGCATTCTGAAGTTCCCATTAAAAGTAATCTTTACTGTGAGTTTTATATGCTTTTCTTTCTTTTAATATATTAAAGTTATATTTTTATATTTATATTTATATATATTTATTGTTCAGTGTTCTTGCACAATGTTGTACGCCGCCCTGAATCCCTCGGGAATAGGGCGGCATAGAAGAACCAAATAATAAATAAATAAATAAATAAATATTTGATTTATATAAATGTAAATAAAAAACTCTCAGCTGAGCCTAAACTCACAGTTATTTGACCAATAAACTAAAAAAAAGCTGTAAATGTATGATGCAAAAGATCCATTATGCTGCTCCACAGAAAGGAGTAGAAATAGTCACAAGCACTGAAAGTTTGATGACGATGAAGTTAATCTTAGTTTGGCCATACAGAGTCAGTAGATGGCCTAAAATCAGTTTGACCAATTCATGTCATACAGGTTCTCCTCTCTTTTCCTCACCCCTTTCCCATTCTATTTAAATTGATCTCTCTTTCTTTAGGAACAGTGAAATCAGAGAGCAGAACAACTTGCTCAGAAACCTTTTAGCTTCTGTAATAAATAAAAGCCTAGCCTGTCAATTCCCTTTCTACTAAATAAATATATTAATTGTCCAAAAAGAAGAATGACCCATTCAAACAAACATAATTAGGTAATTATGTAATTAGCCTGTTTCTAAAATGCATATTATGTACTAAGTACACCAGACTTGTGCCTTGACTGACACTTCAGTCAGTCCTTCAATTACTCCATTGTTACAATCTTCTTTAGGAAAAATCTTTCTTGTGGCGCTGTTCCTAGGAAATCTAAAATGTCATTGCTGGATCCAAAGGGGATGGTAACGTGGATACCATTTTGGCCAAATGATTTTAATGCCACCAATGCACAGCATATGTAAAGAACATTCATTTGACAAAGGTCTCCACAAGTATTGTTATCTGCAACTTTGAGATGGAAAAAAAATATCCCTGCAAAGTCTTAAAGTAATGCATTAAAAAAGGGAAAAACTCCATTTCCCACCAAAATGCAAAACTACAGTAAAATTTTAAAACAGAACACCCTTGGTTACCGAGCTTTGCTTCTTCACCTCCTACAGCCTTTCAACTACCCTGAAACATTAAAAGTATTGAAAACAAATGCTGCTATTGACTCAAAAAAGATACACACACACACACACATCTATATATATATACTGTATATATATATATATATATATATATATATATATATATATATATATATACTGTATATATATATATATATATATATATATATGTATATATATATATATATATATATATATATATAGAGAGAGAGAGAGAGAGAGAGAGAGAGAGAGAGAGAGAGAGAGAGAGAGAGAGAGAGAGAGAGAGAGAGAGAGAGAGAGAGAGAGAGAGAGAGAGAGGAATGTCTGCGGCAGCGGGTTAGAGAGGGGTAGGTGGGTGGGTGGTTCTAAAAAGTCAAGAAAGTCATCCTGACTGCACAATCGAAGCCCCACCCCTTTTAATATTTGCTGTATGGCCATGACCAGTCTCTTGACTTTTTTTTTAATCAACAGGATACCCTCGCAGATTTGTTTAAAAAAAAGAGAGAAAGAAGACAAATATCTTGACTCCCAGGAGAATACATTGTCCGTCTTCTGCTGCATGTGAATTTCAGTATGAACTTTCACTCAAATGGAAGTCCAGTTTATTAGGTCCAAGTCAAAACGAAGTTTGGAGAGGGAGAGGAATGAAACTGTTACTAATTCAACTCATTGAATGAAGTAATGAATCTCAAGAGGTTAAAAGTTCTGAAAAAGTAAAACAGATGTTTTATGTTGATGCAATAGTTCAGATGTTACCAAGAATTCAGTACTGTATTTAGTAGCTCCAATCATGAGAAGCTTTCAAATCTTTAAATGTAAGGGAAACAACCCCCCCAACATATAAAGTAGTAGCGAAAAATCCAACATATAAGGTAGTAGCGATTTGTCCGTAAGCATAAGGTTTAAACAGTTTGGGAGCTGGTGCATAAGTATAAGTATATTTCACGAACATACTGTGGACACATTTAATTGTACAAGAGTTTGAAACTGAAGCTGAGGACTTGATACATAACAGTGAAAGTGCATTATAAGTCCCTCTCAGCTTTCTAAGAAAAAAAATCAATTTTAAAATATACTTATGGCAAGAGATATAGAAAGCTTCAAAAATGCAGTCACTGTAACACATATACCCATGTACAAACATGCACACAATAAACTCTAATTAACTATGGAACTATGGAGCTGGGGTTCCAGAAGAAAGAAAGAAAGATGTGTCTGTGGAGGAAGGGCAGAAATACTATTCTAACCAGTCAGGCAGCCTATAAGCCATTCACCTGAAAACCCTTTGCCATTTCTTCTTCTTCCTATTAATAACAATTTGGTTGCCCTCACATATGCTTGTTTCTCCTTGGCCTGCTTTCCCAATATTTATTAAAAACAAACAAACACAATCTTTCTACTTTTGCAAATATATATACTGTTTTCTAAAGTCTCCTCATACTTCCCTCAGTTCTGGTTCTACAGTTCAATAAGAAGAGTTTGCTCGGAGAATTGGTTAAATTATAAGATGTAGGAATAAGCATTTTTAAGGAATCTGGATCAGAGGTGGGTTCCTGCTGGGTCAGACCGGTTCGCCCGAACTGGTAGCAACCCACTGGTGATGTCATGATAATGTCACGGAACATTAATGGAGATCGCTATCTTTTTTTGAATTTTTATTTTTTATTTTTTGGGGATTTGGGGGGGGATTTTTTTCTGCGTTTTTTTCTTCTGTGCATGTGCAGAAGCTGAGTTTCTGGCACTGTGCATGCGTCACCATCTTCTTTTCAGCTCTTTTTTGGGATTTTTTTCTGATTTTTTGCTACTGCGCATGCACGCATGTGCGCGCGGCCACGCAGCGTGGGAGGAAGCGAACCGGCAGCGAGGTAAGTTAGAACCCACCCCTGATCTGGATGCAGGACAAGTGTAAAGGTCCTTCATTCATTCAGTATTTTTCATTTGTAAAATTAGGTGCCAAGTTGCCTTTGTGATAAGAAGGAACCAATGCTTTTTATTCTCCAGGAAATAAACTCTGTTCCAGTTCTACCAACAAATCTAGAGTGGTGTTAAGCTACTTAATCCATTCAGATAGCCCTATCAGGTCCTGGGAGATGGGGGTGTACTGTTATGTGGGATGAATGTAGCCACTTCAGAATCAGAATCAGAATAGAGCTGGAAGGGACCTTGGAGGTCTTCTAGCCTCCAGGACTTTAATCATCTGAGTTGCTCTTCTTTGCACTTTTTCCATAGTCGCAACATCTTTTTTGTAATGTGGTGCTCAAAACTGGATGCAGTATTCCAGATGTGGTCTTACCAAGGCTTTATAAAGTGGTACTAATACTTCACATGATTTTGATTCTATGCCTCTGTTTATACAACCAAGGATTGTATTAGCTTTTTGGGCTGCTGTAACACACTGCTGGCTCATGTTTAAGTGATCGTCTACTAAGACTCCAAGGTCCCTCTCACAGTTAGTAAATGCTAGTTTAGCATTTACTTCAAATGCTAGTTGTTTGCATAGTTAGTAAAGAAATGGTTTTGTAATCCAAATGTATTTCCTTTGCTTGAGATTTGACTACCAATGTTAACAGAATAATGAATGTCAAATGTTGAAAAAGAAAGTTGTTGATCCCCCAAGGTACATGTTATCTAACTACAAAACAACATCAAGTGAGGGCAAATTACTAGATTGAAAAGTCATTTGTGAAATGTGGTGAACATTGATGAATTACCCCCTCCCATACTTTAAAGGCCTATTTTTTCCCCATGCCTCACACCCAGGGATGCTGGTTCCAATTATATGTTTGGAAGAATGGTTTATTTAAAATAATAATAATATAATGTTGGAACAATTGCAAGTTGCTAAAGTCTTGGAAAGTAGAACAACTTGTCTTTACCAATGAATATAGAAGTGGTCTGAGGGCTCCACAATATTTTTTTTTAATAATCTGTCTAAGCTATTGTCCTAAAATTATAAAGGTTAAGGCTGGAGTGGTAAGCATCATTTTGGATAAAACTCCTTACATATAGGTGGACCTATTTTTTTAATTGAAGATACATAAAGTTGCATCTCACTAAATCTATTTTCAGGTCACCATACTTAGGTATTGTAACTGTTGTATCTCTAAGAAAGAAAGAAACAATATCAATGCCTATAGGTCAAAATGTAGACCTGAATGCTTAATTTTCTTTTGTGCCTCTCCCAAAATCTTTTTTCATCTCTTTTGATTAAAAAAAAATAAAGAGAAACTGGCATGCTGCAAAATCCAGTGCCACCTCAAGCATGTTTTCTGTTCAGAAGAAGGTATTTCAGCATTTAACAGAATAACAGAGTTGGAAGGGACCTTGGAGGTCTTCTAGTCTAACCCCCTGCTCAGGAAACCCCCTGCTCAGGAAATCCGCTGTCCCTATGCTCAGGAAATCCTGTACCACTTCAGATAAATGGTTATCCAACATCTCCTTAAAAACTTCCAGTGTTGGAGCACTCAAAACTTCTGGATGCAAGTTGTTCCACTGATTAATTGTTCTAACAGTCAGGAAATTTCTCCTTAGTTCTAGGTTGGTTCTCTCCTTGATTAGTTTCCACGCATTGCTTCTTGTCCTGCCTTTAGGTGCTTTAGACGCAGGGGTCTCCAACCTTGGGCAATTTTAAGACTTGTGGACTTCAACTCACAGAATTCCACAGCCAGCTTTGCTGGCTGTGGAATTCTGGGAGTTGAAGTCCACAAGTCTTAAAGTTGCCAAGGTTGGAGACCCCTGCTTTAGAGAATAGGTTGACCTTCTCTTCCTATTCTCTTCTATTCTCTTCCCTCTTCTAATGACCACTTAGAAAATGAAAACAATAAGTAGCTTCCACCCCATGGTTCATTAGGAAGTGTTTCAAGGATATGCTGGGAAATGTTGGAAGAATTAAGATAGACAAAGCTTTGACAGGTTATCCCACCATGGGGACAGTTTTGTGACCAGGGAGGACCAATCCTTGGCAGCAAATTTGTGGCAATACCTCTTGCACCATCTTCACATTTTACATTAACTTGCTATAAAATAGACTAGCCTTTATGTTGGACAGTGGATTCCAACACTTCCACGCCTCATTTATCTTTAGACATGTGAAATATAAGGGCAGAGTGCACGGCTTTAATGTTTAAACCAGTGGCAATGCTAAAATTATTCATTGACTTACTCATTACCTACTCATTACACTGGAATCAAAAGCTATACTCTTATGCTCATTTACCTGAGAGCAAGCCTCAGTGAACATTTAGGGTTTATGTCAAAGGAAACCTGTATAGATTCAGGTTATAAATCTTCCAGGCTGAAAAACAAATCTATATGTCTTAGTTTTACTCTTTGAGTGTAGTAAAGCTTTGGCAGAATTCATAATTAGACTATGGAATTTTTTACTGCAAGGCTAAACAAATTAATGGATGTTTATATGATAAGGATATTAGTTTTATTAAAATTAAAAATTCCTCCTCTGTTTCCAACACCAGTGGTGGTATGTATTTCTATTTGTGATTCAGACCTAGATAAATTTTCTGGCCCTCAATACCATCTTAACAATGGCTATTCAGATACTTGTCAACTGGCATGTATTTATGATGGTTACAGTGTCCTGGGGTAATGTGATGCCCTTTTGCAACTGTCTGACCAGCAAAGTCAATGATGAATCCAGATTCATTTAACAATTTTGTTACTAACTTAATAACTGCAGTTATTCACCTAACAAATGTGGCCAGGAAAATCATAAAATAGAGCAAAACTCCCTTTTAATGACTCTCTTGCTTAGCAATGAAAGTTTTGGGCTCAATTCTGGTCATAAGTTGAGGACTGTCTGTACATGATCCTGGAAAAAGATGTGACCATTTTAATGAGTTGCTAACAGATGCTGGCGCTGCATTCCTGTGAGCTCTAAAACAGTTTTTCAGAAATGAAGCCAAGGCACTGTACAGTTATACAATAATATACATGTACACAGACATACCAGATATGCTCAGGCTGTTATGGTGAATGTTTTGTAATGATCAACTTTTGATGGTTAAATACAGTTATTGTTTTGTTTTCTATAACTGCAAAGCTTTTCAGAGCTCTTTTGCAAAGAATATAATGTGCATTAACTTGCCTTCTGTTTATTTTAGTCTGTCAACAGGTAGGCAAAGTTATTGTGACTGCTTTTAAATCAGTATTGTAAAAAAAAAAACCCAAACAGATTAGAATTCATTACTGAATGACAGTTTAAGTAAACTGAGTTGAAAAAAACTACACAAAACATGGTTCAAATGATTAAGGTTTTTTTTAAAAAAAATCCATTTGAGTATAAATGTAAAGAATCCATTCTTTTGTGGTTTCTCTGATGGAGAAAATTGCAGCATTCAGTAGGAGCATTGGGATTTCAACATTATTCATCATTTTTTAAATTTCAAACAAAGGAAATACCTGGTAATTTTTCTTTTCTTTTTAACTCTGGGAAGCATCGATATGGAATTTCTTTTAGATCATTTGGAATTAGTACTTCAGTAAAATCCACAATCTTCACTAGTTGGATAATGTACTGAAAGGTTTGGATTTTTCAGAGGATTTTGTATATTTTCAAAGGGATTGAAGTAGTCACCCATGAATGAAATGCGATCAGGAGCCTAAGGAACAGAGGCACTGGAATTAACATGGAGACAACCACATGAACCGAGCAGGGCAACACAGCTACTGGAGAGCATAGTAACTCTGCTTTTTAGAACTCAAAAAACAAGGAACATGGTTGTTGGAAAATGAAAGCTGAGATTCTGAGAAAGCCCAATTCTGCACCACATTCCAGCTTCCATGCTGAGTGACGCCTATGCAGAATATGCAAAGCTCTAGATTTAGGCTTTTTCGTGCAGCTGCGTACCCATGTTTCAAATTGATATACATTTCTTCTTCTTGAATGAAGCTAGCAGCATTATTGTTGACAAGCTGGGATTTAACAAAGACTTAATTCAAGCACAGCTCTTAGAATTATTACTATTCATGACATGGAATATCCAGGATGTTACTTTTGTTTACCAAAAGATCAGATCATGGCTTCATTTTTTAACACATGTGTGCTTTAAATACATGTGTTGTTATCTAGTGGTTTCATTCTTTGGCTTGAGATCCCACATGCCGTAATTTAGGTTACTGTGCAGTTGCTCAAAGCCAACCCCAGCTTTGGTTCCAAAGTAAATGGTTACCGTATTTTTCGGAGTATAAGATGCACCTCCCCGCCCTAAAAGAGGCTGAAAATTTGGGTGCGTCTTATACTCCGAATGTAGCTTTTTCGAAGCTTTTTTTCCAACCCTAACGAGGTGCTAACGATCTTCCCGGCTTGCAGGCTTGTATTCATTGCTACTCCCTCTGAAAAAGTTTTTTTTCAGCCCTAACGAGGTGCTAATGATGTTCCCAGCTTGCAGGATTTTTTCATTGCTATTCCCTCTGAAGAAGTTTTTTTCCAGCCCTAAGTCTTTGCAGGCTTGTTTTCATTGCTATTCCCTCAGAAAAAGGTTTTTTTCAGCCCTAACCAGGGGATAAAATAATGTGCTGAAGCTGACCAGACTAAGGACACTATCCAGATGAATACCTGGTAGGTAGAGTTCCCCCTCCCCCTATTTCCCTACCCAAAAACTAAGGTGCATCTTATACTCTGGTGTGTCTTATACTCCGAAAAATATGGTAAGTTCTAGAGCAGGGGTGTCAAACTCAAGGCCCATAGGCCGATCTGGCCAATGGGATGCTTAGATCTGGCCCGCGGGGCCCCTGGAAATAACGAAGGACTGGCCCGCAAGGCCTCTACCAGCGAAAACAGAGCTAGTGAAAAAAACTTCCCTTTTCCATTCTAAAGTACTTTTAGATTTTCTTTCAGATTTTTAAATATTATTTGCAAGTTTCCTCTATTGTTATATAGTGCCCTCCCCCCTTTTTTTAAATACATGGCATATCATGGGTGTGAAGCCTTCTTGCTTCTGACAAAAGGCCCATAGGAGAAGACCTGTTATGATGTCATTGCTTGGGACGTAATTGAATCTTAACAAAGGGCAATGAAATATACTGGGTGTCAACTATTATGAAAGACATAACAGTCCGAAACACCTTTGGGGGAATCTTGTCACGAAGATAACCACAATAATTTTATATGTCACTCATAAGAATTCCTTCCAAACATTTTTCTCTGTTAAAAAAAACAAGCAAGCAGTTTCCAGCCCATCCAACTGAATGAAAATGTTTTAAAAAGGGAGAGATTTTTGGAACAATATTAGCACGTACAGATCCTGCCAAGAGAAGCCACTTTGGCACCACAAAAGCTGAGACAGCTTGCCATGATTATGAAGCCTGGTTTCACCCAGCTCTTCAAAGTTCAGATCTACTCTTCAGTCTGAAACTCAAAGAAATGCTGATGTGCCAAATCTGATTCTTAATTAGGCTTAGTTCAGGCTCCTGTTACCATCTCTGATGCTAATAATACTCAAATAAAGTTAAATAATCTCTTCTGAGATATTCAGAGGTACCATTCATTCAATCTATGCCCAGTTCTAAAACATTAATTACTGGTATAATTGTATTAAAAGACAAACCAGGAATTAATCCAGTCTCCTACATTTTTAATTTTAAAAAACGTGATGTTCTTTAATGAACACACCCAAAAGCCCCAGATCAAAGGCGCAGACATCTTTCATTTTATCTCTACTCAATCTGTTCCTGAGCCATAGGGCAGGCTACTGGCCAAGCTTTTAATATGCTTTTCTTTCTTAGCACCTGATTCTTCTAATACCAAAGCTCAGCATCCAAAAATGATTATGCCGCCCGAAGCTTTCTCTCCATTACTTAGATTGTGACAGTTTCGTACAGTAGTGTTGCCTTTCCATGATACCGTATTTACCCCAAAGAAAATGAGGTCTCTTTCTTAAAGAGTTACCTGTGAACTCAGGGAGAGTCATCTTACATTCAGGCAGAGGAAGACCCCCGTTGAAAGCAAATACATGCAGGAAATGGTGCAAACAATGAAAATCAAGGAGAGCTAAAAATCGAGCTAGAAAAGGGAGGAGCTGTGATCCTTCTCCCTTGATCCAAAGAGATCAGGAGGCTGTGGCAGATGCTGAACTTTTAGGCAAGGAGGGATATGAGAGGAGATCAAACAATAAATATATTTCTCCCTTTTTATCCTAATTAATTGTGATTTTTCTGCTTTTATTTCCTGGTCTATGAAAGAATAAAGATTGGTTAATTGAGTGAGTGAGAGGAGACTGATGGCAGCAGGATGACCCAATTAGATATTTTAAGTGCACTTATTGTGATGGTCTATGACAGGGGTGTCAAACTCGCGTCGTCACGGCGGCTTCACGTGATGTATCACAACTTTCCCCCCCTTTGCTAAACCAGGCTTGGGAGTGGCCAATATGTAATGCATCTGGCCCGCGGGCCACGAGTTCAACAGCCGTGGTCTATGAGATGATCTTGGGAGACTGGAGGAAGAGGTTGAAGGGCTGGAATGGTTCTTGATCCTCTTCAAATGTCTCTGGTAAGCTCCCATTAGAATGGAGGACCACCAGTTCTTCCTCTGGTTGCCCAAGATCTTTTCACATAACATCACAATTACCTGGAGGTTGGGAGCATTGAACTCAGTGACACCTATTATAGAATAAGCATGCATAGGTTTCTTTGTGCTTGCAACTGAGCAAAAAGGCCTTCATCAATTCATTTCCATTTTGTAAACCGAAGGAAAAACTGTTCAATAATCCAAACAATTTCTTCCCAAGATTCCAGTTGATCCTATATAGAATTAGCTGGGCTAAACGTAAGTAATACTAACACGGCAGAAGTTCCATGTAGGCACCATTTTTATTTATTTTATTAGACTTTTATGCTCTCAACAACTTTAAGGGTGCCTACACATAGAATAAGCTCATTCAGTTCAGATTTCTATAATCTTGTTTTTTTTCTTTATGAGTGTAGGCAGCACATAATATTTTATGATGAGAGACAATGGTTTGTGCCTATATATACAGATGGCAGAATTATTGTTTATATTTTTCCCAATTTAAAAGTACATTTAAATTGTTGATCCATTTAATCATGCATGTATTATTCAACATATTATTATTAATATTAAATTTATACATTTATTTCAGCGCCAATCAGAAACTAACGGGAGTCATAGGCCATTTACATTTTTGGAACTGTGATGGTGGGGGGGGGGGAAGAGAGAGGGGCCTTCCTCCCCCAAAGAACTTATTGCTGGAAATCCACCCTTTGCAGAAGGAATGAATACATGAATAAGTGAATAAATGGGCAAACATTGGGCTTTGATCCAAAAGCCTGAATACAAATTTGAATCTGTGAGGAAACAACTGACAAAATAGTGACAAAAGTATTTAATTCTTCAAAGGCAGAACTTAAAAAAGAACTTTCAGTGGTGTTTTTGGTGTGCATATATCTGAGTATCCATAGGTGCTTCATCTGTACACAATATGTACTGTTGTAGATATATAAACAAAGATTAAGAAGATCAACCACTATATTATGTGCATGCAAACCTTATGCAGTAAAGAGATGTGCAAATTACTTATGGCTGTGTGCATACCACTTGCTTGATCTGATTACAAAATTCATCAATATTTTGAGTCCCACCAATACACTGAACCTTAAACAGGCTTGAACAACATAGGGAAATTAATTAGGTAAACATTTAAGCAAACTAAGCATGTTACGTAAGTGATTCCCTGATCTGGTCAACTTTGTTGAGTAAAGTTAGCCAATAAGTGATGGTAGGGAGTTAGTTTTGTCTGCATATGTAGGTTATTTACTCACATAAAGTTCTACACCTCTCTGTTAACACAATTGTTGCTTTTCAACCTCCCTGAAATCCAAAGTACCCCATTGACTATGTGTATCAAAACTGGCTGACTTTAAGCATCATGCTAAGTTGCCTTAAATTGCTGGTACCTACTCCTACTTTTATGCTGTAGTACCCATCACCCAAGAAGCCACAGTGATGGCAAAATTATGATATGTGCATCATGGCATCATCACACAACTTCAATAAATGTGAGTTGATATCACAATTTTAATGCCAATATGTAAGCGGTTTGATTTGTATGCTGGTAACATGTCTTTATGGGCATTGCCTCCAGTGAATGCCCACACCAGTACCAATCTCTCAAGTTAATTGTCCTCCTGTAGATTTTTAGAGGCATGTTTTTTGGGACTAAATCTGTCTTAGAGACTTTCAGACCCAAGTCAAAATTGGCAATAGGAGAATATTTTGTTTTCAGTCTGAAAGGAATTGGAACATATGGACATTATCATGAAGAATTTCTACCCACCATCCTTGCTAAGTCATTTGTGGCACTGCTTATTTAGGAATACAACTCTTAGCAATCTAAGGGTATATTCATAAAGTGTCTACACTGAATGTGGCCACTGGTGATTTTGTTGTAGTAGTAGTAGTACTAACAGTTAAATTGCCCCTGGAAAAGAGTCAAGTAACTTTCATTAAAATAATGAAAATCGCTACTCTGATCTAAAAAGAGTTGTAATTTTGAAACCTACCCTTATGGCGAAGGCACATCATCTTTCATTTCCCCTGGTAAAATTACAATACATGCATATTTCTTAAATAAGCTATATTTTAAGGCTTATGAGTAACTGTTTTAAGTTAAATTTGACTGTTGATGAGGCTTTAAGAAAGTCTCAAATGCAAACCAATACTTACATAGTCAGCTACCAGCTGACAGTTAGACAACTTACATCTTTACCACTAACACAATTAATTTCTGACTAAATGGTGACAGTTGCTAAGTAGAGGTGACATAGAAGAGAGAAAGAATCAGTCTCAAATTGTAAAAAGTTTTCTTTTTAAATAACTCCACTGGGTTTATCTTAAGGAATCCGAAAGATAAGTGGTTATGTATCATTTTGCAATTTCATGCTATGCAGAGAACTGGATAATCCATCAAAGCTGTCTTTGCTTTTATGTTAGGTTTTAAATAGCCATCAGCAGTAACTTTAAATGGTTCATTTCTTGTAATGGTAGTTAAACTCTTTTTTCATGCTGCAAATTATTTCAATAAAGTTAGAAATGTGCACCTTAAAATCCAAACCTAGATTTCCTTCAATCTGTGGTTTTAAGGACTATTGATCTAAAGACACTTTCAGATAAATAACCCTCCCATCTTCCAACCCTTCTGAATCCAGGCACATCTGGATTGTTTTGGCTGTTTTCAAATTTATATTGATATCAGGAACATTGGTATATTTACTGAATTGTAAGTATAGAGAATGCAGAAATATCACTAGACACCGCTGCCATTTCTGGCAACACCTGAGCGAAGGCCAAAATACATATCCCTTCTCCTCTTTGAAAAAACAAATTAGTAGCATTTCACCATGGTCCTATGTTCGCTTCATAGGCAAGGCTCTGTTGTGTTGAAAACTCTTAACGCAGTCTTAAATGCACACTGGCAATTCTCCATTTGGCTTCCAGGACTTAATCATGCCAGATGCTGCTATGATAGGATCCCAGGAGATAGGCAGAAAAAAAAATCCTATCCAATGAAAAAACAGACTGCTCGTTCAGGCAAAAGACAATAATAAGTTACCATTTCATAAGTAGCATTTACCATCTTGAAACAAGAAGTATCTATATATGCAATGCGTCTAGTACAGTGGTTCTCAACCTTCCTAATGCCGCGCCCCATGCCCCGACCTGTGACCCTGCCACGCCCCGTGGCTGCGGCTGCGGCCACACCCGCCACCCTGCTGCCGCCATTTGGATTCTTTTACCCTCTGTGCTAGTGGTGGGTTCCTACCGGTGTGGTCAACTCTACCACACCGGTAGCAGCCAGCAGATGGCGCTATTTGTGCGCAACATCTCTGGTGACGTCTTCACCGGTCTGTCGCGTGGCGCCATCTTTTTTTGGGAATTTTTGGGCTGATTTTGCTTCCCACGCATGCGCGAAAGCAAAATCTTGCGAGGGGCCACACGTGTGCACGAGATTTCGGTGATTTTTTGCTTCCGCGCATGCGCGGAAGCCAAAAAAGCACCAAATTCACATGTGTGCGTGCATTCCCTCGTGAAATTTTGCTTCCGCACATGCGCAGGAAGCAAAATTGCACGAGGGGGCGCGCACGCCGAAACATGGCAATGTGTGTGCAGTGCACCGGTAGTGCGAAGAACAAGCAACCCGCCCCTGCTCTGCGCATGTGCAAAGCATTCTGCGCATGCGCAGAGGGTAAAAGAACCCAAATGGTGGCGTCCGGGTGAAGCCTCCCGGGTGAAGCCTCCCGACCCCTGTGAAAGGGTCGTTCAAAGGGGCCGTGACCCTCAGTTGAGAACCACTGGTCTAGTATATTAAAATTGACCACTGTTGCTATTTTGTGGGGCTGGGGCTTTAATCTTAGAAGGATAATAGGACCGCGTTTTTGTAAGATTGCCAAATATAATTATTTAAAAGTAACACTCTCACTTAAAATGAATAGAACTAAATAAACAAGACTTGCCATCAAATAATTAAGAATTTTAAAGATGGGCTCCATTACTAATTTAAATTTATGACATAGCTAAAATTCAAGCAACCTAAACTATAGGAGTAACAGAGGTATACTAGGGCTGGTATTTTTTATTTATTGCTCACTTCTTTTCTGGTGTGAATCCAACTCCTGTAACATAAGGTTATTTCTTACACAAAAGGAAATACTTCCATGTGTTTACAAGAATAGACATACATTCTATTGGGAAAGTTTTTAGCTGCTAAAAGTTTTTAATGAATTAACTTGAATGATGCAGCTATAAATCTTATGCTGTAAAATAGCTATGTTTATAGAAACAATCACAAAATTGTGTCTCTCTCTGCATCTACTGTTACTACTCTTCAACAGTAAGTTTGATTGTAAGATGACAATGCACGGACTTCTGGTACTGTGTAGTATATGTGCAGTAAAGAAGCCAAGAAACGAATAATAAACCGGATGAATTCACTATTAGTACAGCTCCATTCTATTCACAAGCAAAATCCCTGGATTTACTTCCATATGAGAAGTAAATTAATAGTTCTGAATATTTCCCATTAGAGCCTGACACAAATAATCATACAAACTTTTCCACAAAACTAATGATAGATAGATGATAGATAGATAGATAGATAGATAGATAGATAGATAGATAGATAGATAGATAGATAGATAGATAGATAGATAGATAGATAGGTAGGTAGGTAGGTAGGTAGGTAGGTAGGTAGGTAGGTAGGTAGGTAGGTAGGTAGGTAGGCAGGCAGGCAGGCAGGCAGGCAGGCAGGCAGGCAGGCAGGCAGGCAGGCAGGCAGACAGACAGACAGACAGACAGACAGGATATTGTATCAGTCAGGCCCAAGTATCTGAATTTCTGAAACAATTTTACAAGAGTAGGTCTCCTACTCAGTAGTGAAGTAGCCTTTCAACTAAAAAATCTCAGCAGGAAAAATGCCCACTAGATGAATTTTCCTTCAATGAGGGAATTGAAGATCACTGAAAGATTACAGTGTACAGTGAAAGATAGGAAACACATGTACACCCTACACATAGGAATATCACTTAAACCTATATACCGCTTCATAATTCTCTATAGCACTCTCTAAGTAGTTTACAGAAACAGCATATTACCCCCAACAATCTGGGTCTTCATTGGAAGGATGGAAGACGGAGTTAACCAGGAGCTGATCAGAATCGAACTCGTGGCAGCGGGTAGATTTTCCTGCAATACTGCATTGTAATCACTGTGCCACCAAGGCACATCTCAATCACTTTGGGTTTTTCTGCATTACAGCTTAAGCAACTGGATTTTCATGTGGAAATCATCTGGAAATGAAACTGGTTAAGAAATATCATTCCAGATTTCAGTCACTTCCTCTTATTTGGCCATGGCGTTGGCCTGATATTGTGTCTGTGTTGAAGACAAGGAAGGATGGATGAATGGATGGAAGGGAGGGAGGGAAGGAGGGAGGACTCGACTCTTCATTGTACTTGTGAACTGGTTAAAAATGATTGTGGAAGGCAGTGAGCAGTGACCAGAGGGGAATGGGACATTCCTGCTTTCACGCATTAGATAATTGAAGTGGAAATGTTTGCCAACAATGAAATGAAGGGTGGGTGATAAACCAGTCAGCACTGCTTGATCTGACACAAGCCAGAAACCACTACTTTTGATGCCTAACAGGAAAATGTGGCTGGAAGTTACATTGCTAGTGGTTTGGGGTTGGTAAAGGATGACATTATGTTTTCTGCTCTTGACAAGTGATGTATACTCATGATGGGACAAGCTAGTCATGGGAATCAGCCTTTTATCCAGCTGTGAAATCTACTTACCTTTCCTACCAGTTCGGACATGCACGTTTCGCGCATGCTTTTTCACCCCCGCTCCGTTCACGCAGAAGGCTTTGCGCATGCGCAGAGGGTTAAAAAATGGTGGCATCCGGGCAGGTGGGCAGAGCCTCATGCTGCCACCACTACTGGTTCTCCGAACCACCAGCACCCGCCACTACTGGTATGCTCGAACTGGGACGAACTGGTAGCATTTCACCTGCGTTTTATCACTAAGTACAAAACTCATGTGAATTTTACTAAAATTCTTTGCTCCCTGAAGCATTTTTTTCATTGAATTAAATAAAAACTGGTCACAAAAAAAATTCAGGAAATTTCCTTTCCTCCCTCCCTCCCTCCCTTTTCCATTTTTTCCCTGAGGTACCATCACTGTTAGTATTACTTATCCCTTAATAAAAAAAACTCTCATAATATTTCAGCATAATAATATTTTTAAGGTTTTAAAGATTACAACTTGGAATGTGAAAGAACTAATTCTAGAAGGAAGGGAGGGAGGGAGGAAGAGAGGGAGGGAGGGATGAAGGGAGGGAAGGAAGGAAGGAAGGTTAGAACCCTGTGAAATTAAGAGAAATGAGGTTAATAGATCCAAATGAAGGTAGCCTGATTTTGTTGAACAGAATGGACAAAGGTACATACAGTATGGAAATAAGGGGTAGGATAAATTAAGGGCTAAAATATTTGTCAGAATGAGTTGGTGCTACCTAGGTTTTTGTGGATTTGCATAAAAATAGAAATTCATCAGTTGATATAGCTGAATATTATAGTGCAGTGAATATAATAGTGGAACAACTAGAGATGGGTTTTGGAGGAAAATGGATGCATTCTTTGTATTTGTAGTGTCTAGAGTAAATGGGGGAGGGGGAGATAAACATAAAGGGAAAAGAAAAAAGGAAAGGAAATAAAGGTGAAAGTAGAACTGTAACTGCAGGAAAGGAAGTATGAGTCTACATAAATACTGTAAGTGTTAAGGTTCAACAAGGCTAAACCCCCAAATTGCAAGAAATGGTAAGTGGACACAAGGAAGGAAGATGCAGAGGCTGTTTGGAAAGGTGGTTAAAATATCATGTTCCACAGAAGTGTGTGGAGCAATGCTAATAAGATGTATAGAAAAAGTGCTGAATGGATTGGAATCCAGGAGATATGGATAATAAACATACTGTACATACAAGAGAATGACCTGCAAAAAACTGAGGATGGTAGAAAGACACTTAATAAGTGAGAGTAGAGAGGAAAAACACAAAGAATACAGTAAAAGGAAACAAGGAATGGTCAACATTAAAGGAGAAAAAGAAAATTTGGAACTGGAGTGCTTTAATCACCTCCCATTTGGATTATTGTAACATGTTCAACATGGAACTGCAGCATGGGGAATTTTTGGTGTTTCACATTATGCCCATATAACATGAATGCTCTGAGAGCTGCAATGGGTCCCAGTAGGTTTCTGGGTACAAGTTAAAGTCCTGGTCATCACCTATAAAGCCCTCCATGGCATAGGGCCAGGCTAGATGGAGAGCTGCCTTTCTCCCATTGTGTCTGCCTACTCCATCAGATCTAGTAGAGAGGGCACACTCCGGGTCCCGTCTATTAAACAGTATCATCCAGTTGAACCCCTGAGTTGTACCTTCTCAGTTCCTATCACCCATTTCCTCCCACTTATGACTGTATGACTGTAACTTGTTGCTTATATCCTTACGATTTATATTCATATTGATTGTTTCCTGATTGCTTACTTGAACCCTACGACAACCATTCTTGACAAATGTATCTTTTCTTTTATGTACACTGAGAGCATACACACCAAAGACAAATTCCTTGTGTGTCCAATCACACTTGGCCAATAAAGAATTCTATTCTATTCTATTCTATTCTATTCTCAGTGGCAGCACCTGCCTTATGGAACATCATCTCCCTGGAGATTTGGATGGTTGCAAACCTTTCACAAGACTTTGAAGATCTGGTTGTTCCCCCAGGGCATTTGGGTCAGGGGGTCAATGAGCTTTGTTGCTGTTGGAAGTAAGTGGTTAATGGTTAATGTCTTTCATCATGGATGTCAGGGGTTTGTTTATTTATTTACTTGTTCAATTTGTATGGCTGCCCATCTCAGCAAGGGCGGTAAACAAAAAATAAACTAAAAACTAATTTCCATCATAAATCCAAACTTTAAAATACACAACAGTCAAGGAATCAAACAAGTTTTTTCTTGTTAGCTAGTCAGAGTCATTTGTGTGAGACAGACAACTCCTCCTTTCTTCCATGTTTACTTCCAAATTATATATAAAAAAATAACATAAATTTTGAAGAAACGTTTTCTTTTAGAAGTCAGTAAAAAAGACTAAACAAGGAGCCTTCAGAAAAGTGAATGGAGTTAAGGATAAAAGTGATGAAGTTATTTAGGATGAAGTGAACTGAGGAAATACTTTAGAGATTTCTATGGGAATACAATGATATGTTACAGATTAGGGTTGAAACTAATTTTTCCTTTGTTTCCTGTCTTATATCTTCTTCTGCTGGTTGGATTCTTCCCTGTAATGTACTGATGCTGGATTCCCCCCCCCCCTTCCCGGCACTGGTTGTAGCAGTGGTCATTTCTTGGTCATTTGTGGGATTTGTGGGATCATCTGCTTTTTGGCACTTCAAAACTCTTTTCATACAATTTTCCAGGGTTTAGGCTTCTGCTACATCTAAAGTAGAAGTGTCATTAAATATCATTTACTGACACAGCACCTGTGGAGTTGAGTACCAAATTGAAAGTATAGAGTACGAAATAAATTCAAATGTACCACAGGAAAGTTATAAGGGATCAAAGGGTGATAGACAGAAGCCGTGGCCATTTCCCTCAGGTTTTCTACCCCTTCTGGAAAAAAAAATATTGCTACTGTGAACTGCATTGCAAATTCATTTCACATAGCCTAGAAAACGTTTTAGTTATTACCATAGATGATGGCATTGCTAATTTAATACCATAGGATGCAGACTAATTATGCAGCTTCTTTGATTTTCTGAAGTAAGAGCAGTGGCAAACCTAGTTTTATAGTGGCCCTGAACCCCTTGCTCAGCAGAGAGTAAGTCTGTGTCTGATAATTGGAGGTTTGATTGAATATATATATATATATTGGGGGGACTTTTAGGATGAATATATTCTCAATCAGCCACATGGAACTTTGAGCCTTGTTACATCTTTCATTTTTAAAATAATTTTTGGCTCTGGTGTACATTACCTCAAACCAAGCCGGCAACATATGTTTTCCAGTTTAACTGATATTTTCCAGCATTAGCTTATAATAACCACATGGATGACTTTTTATATTGGCAGAGTTCCTGTTAACTATTTAATTAAATGAACAGAATTTAGCTGAAACTACAGATGGACACCTGCCCAATGAAGTAGGCAATTATACTTTCAGTTTCCACAAGTTGAAATCAGTATGTTGCTCTTGTTTCCAAACATTCACATTTACTGTCTGCTATTTTTGTATTTGAAAAATTAAAAAAAACCACCCTAAATTAATATAAAAAGTTTACAAGAATTGCAAGATGTGACAAGAAAAAGGTACAAGAAAGTAATGTAATATCATAGGATGCAGACTAATTATGCAGCTTCTTTGATTTAAATGAGTGGCGCAGAAATGCAAATACAGTGTAGAATTTTAAGAGGTATATATGGAAACACGCAGAATCTTTTTCACAGATAATCCTGGATGTGCACTCTGGGAGCAGTGTTTCCCTAATATAATATAAATGAGAAATACCTGGACTCAAATTGGAATGTCTTTCACCTATATCTGCACCTATTTCAAAATCACTGTATAATTAGTTGCAGCATCGCCTGAGAAATTAGTGTCTGTAGGACTAACTTTATCCATCCACCTTAGCCACTGGATTCTTCTCAGCACAAAGTATCACTGAAGTGGTTTCCTGTTCAAGATAAAGCTTGCTTAAGAATCAAGGACCTCTCAAACTCTTCTACGTTCCTGAATCAGTTAGCTTTCCTTTAATTCTTACTTGCTTTTTGATCCCGACTTTCAACTTTATCTCATAAATTCTGGTTCTTAGCTCATCCCAAGGTGCTACCCATATTATAGTCTTGATGCAGTATTAAGTAAAAGTTAAAAGATTTATTGCATCTGAAGAAAAACCAGAGTAGAGAACAATGAAACATAAGGACTCTTTATCATTTCAAATTGGTACATGGAGAGAGTTACAAGGATTTGTGTTGTAATAAACACGGGAAGGTTACTGAATAACCTATGTCATTGTCCTTCATGTGGAAAAAAAAAATTAAACATATGTCCTTGGGGAAATGAACAGATTGGTTATACCAAAGGAATATTTTGTGGAATAGCACAGTCTTGAAAAACAATAAGGAACATTCATGCATGCAAATAACTTCTCTGATAAGAGATCCTGCTTTACTGGAGAAGCGAATTGAATATAAACTGCCACATATAATGGATCTATTCCCACTGCAATCTCATTGTCAATGCTGCTCCTACATTAATTGAAGCAACCTTGGGAATAATGATATGCCAACCTGGTATTTTTTTACGAACTACCGTATTTTTCGGAGTATAAGACGCACCGGAGTATAAGACGCACCTTAGTTTTTGGGGAGGAAAATAGGGGAAAACAATCTGCCTACCAGGTATTCATCTGGCTAGCATCCTTAGTCTGGTCAGCTTCAGCACATTATTTTATCCCCTGGTTAGGACTTAAAAAAACCTTCTTCTGAGAGAGTAACAATGAAAGAGCATGCAAGCCAGTAAGAGCTGGGAAGATCATTAGCACCTAGTTAGGGCTAGAAAAAAACTTATTCAGAGCAAGTAGAGCAATGAAAAAAACCTGCAAAGACTTAGGGCTGGAAAAACATTCTTCTGAGAGAGTAACAATGAAAGAGCCTGCAAGCCGGTAAGAGCTGGGAAGATAGTTAGCACCTGGTTAGGGCTAGAAAAAAACTTATTCGGAGCAGCTTCAACAAATTATTTTATCCCTTGGTTAGGACTTTAAAAAAACCTTCTTCTGAGAGGGTAACAATGAAAGAGCATGCAAGCCAGTAAGAGCTGGGAAGATCATTAGCACCTAGTTAGGGCTAGAAAAAAACTTATTCAGAGCAAGTAGAGCAATGAAAAAAAACCTGCAAAGACTTAGGGCTGGAAAAACATTCTTCTGAGAGAGTAACAATGAAAGAGCCTGCAAGCCAGTAAGAGCTGGGAAGATCGTTAGCACCTGATTAGGGCTAGAAAAAACCTTCTTTGGAGCAAGTAGAACAATGAAAAAAAATTCTGCAAAGACTTAGGGTTAGAAAACCATTCTTTGGAGAGAGTAACAATGAAAAAGCCTGCAAGGTAAGAGCTGGGAAGATCTGTTAGCACCTAGTTAGGGCTGGGAAAAAAGCTACATTCGAAGTATAAGACACACCCAAATTTTCAGCCACTTTTAGGGAGGAAAAAGGTGCGTCTTATACTCCAAAAAATACGGTATGTTGAACAGGATTATGTTAAAATGTCTTTGTCAGGATGGATTTGTGTAGCATTTACTTCACAGAAGGAAAATGCAAACTGAATTCTGGTTGGAAATAAACCTGGTGCTTGCCATATGTTTTGGACTACAGCTTCAATAAGGCCCGCCCAGCATGGCCTTTGAACAGGGATTATAGGATGGCAAAACATCTGGAGGGCACTTGAATGCCATAACTTATATTGCTTAAAATAAGCATTTTTGCAAATGTTAGCAAGCCCGAAGAATCTAAGAGTTAGCTGCTTCTCTGGAAAGTAAAGGAATAGTGAAAGCTGCCCTATCACCATGGGGTGGGGGTAGGGAATAGGAAGAATGCTTTGGGATTAAATGTGCCAAATGGTGCAATGATACAAGAATGAGAGACTTGGCTGCTTGCACGGGATCTCCAAGCAACATTGACCAGGTAAAAGTCATAATTGGCAAACAATTAAAAAGATCTCTTATGGTTCTTTTTTCATGATGTTGAGAATTCAAAAGTCATTTGCTGGTCCATTATGTATTTGTCCGTATGCATTGTTCCTGATAATTCTTTTGAAAGATTGATAGGGCAGGTCATTAATTTTATTCAGACCACTATTTTATTATAATTTAATCGACATCTTCCACAATAATGGACAGAATAAAACATTCTGGATTTGACTGCATACTTCTCTAACTGCATGGTGTAGTTACAAATGAAAAGCACCAAGAATTGCACATTAAATAACTGTTTAGAGGTATATTTAAATTCAACTTTTTGCACGCTTATTTATGAAAATTATGCAAACTTTTTAGGGACCAGAAACATTTTAAAAGAGAGGAAAGTAAATATATTAATTTTCTCCACTTGTATATGTTTAGTGCTTAAGACTAGAAATCTCATTGAAATTACTCTATACAAATAGTAGAAGTCAATAGTAGAAGTCAATAGTAGATTATAAAATAAGAGAAAATGTGTTGCTGGAGTAAAACTAACTGATCGTTCCAAAGTTTGTGTAAATGTACAATGTTGCAGAAAGGCCAACATTCTTTCATATTAGGAAATGGGAGTTGGGCGGCTTATAAATTTGAACAATAAATAAAATAAATTATACAAATTCTGTATTTAAAAATACTCCCTGGACATAAGAAGAACAGAAATTAACCAACAGGCATCCAGAGGGGAAATTCTTGATTGTATTACAGTATATAACTTGCTTTGTCTGTCCAACACTTCCTATGGAAACTAGTCCCAGACTGGCAATTTCATTTTGTATATGGACATATTTTTGCTCATTCCAAATTACATAAAGATTAATTTTACTCTTACCAAGATGACCAGATCTTACACATACTTCAGGAACATATTGACTGGAGAAGACAAAGACAATTCAGAAGAATATCAAGCCATTGTTCTTTCCCTAAAGGCTTAATAATCAAAGGTGCTGAGATATCCTCTTGTTAATAATCTCTTATTAACTCAGCCCTCAGCACAGGAAAAACAGGAAAAACATACAGGAAAAACAACCTGTAATTTTTTCTGAGACCCTCTTCTGCCATCTCTGGCTCATATATGCTTAACAGTCAAATGGTAAAATAAGCTTCATTCCACATTTTTTCTCTTCCTCTTACACTCAATGTTGGAGACATGTGCCTCAGAATCATAATTTCTATTTGATCACATTTAATCTAGGAAAAATGGTCAAAATGTTTTTCTTTGGACTTCTCAAAAACAGACAAATAAAGCAGGTTTCAAAGCAAGACAGACAGCAAAGGGACAAAGGTTTGCTAATGAGCTTGAAATTCACAGAACACAGAAGCAAATATGGCTTTAATACACAATGTGACCCTTTATACGACTTGAAATTACTGTTCAAAAATCATTCTGGCTCAGCTTCAGAGCACAGTGTATTGTGGGATACCACAGGCTGACTTTGAGTAGTGGGTTGGTATTGCAGGAATTTTTTAATTTCCTGTAAGTTATAACAAATTCTCTTTCCAGTTGGGCCTTCAAAAGGATGCTGCTACAATCCTTCAGAACAGTGTGTAGGCCAGTTTAGCTTCACACATGCATAGATGTAAATCTAAATAAAGTAAAACATAAAATATGTAATTATGCATGTTTTAAATCAAAATGTGAAAGTCTGTATAACATCACTTTAAAACATACCTTTCAAAAAGCAATCTTGAATGAAAAAGTATTTGGTTGCATTCTCCGAGATAAAAATAATTTCCTACAATAAATATTGGCTTTTGAATTGTTACAGGTAGGTTTTTAGTTGATATTTCACATATGTTTTTCCCAAGAAAACAGGAAACTGTTTGCATATTATTTGGTTTTTTTGAAAAAAAGTATATATTTAAATTCAACTAGTACAAGTTTCTTTACCATAAAAAAATTATAATTGTATATGTAACATCTTATAAGGGTATAATCAAAATACAGTATTTAAGTTAGTGCCTTTCTTGTTAATGTTAAGGTTACTTGGTAATGTTAATACAAAGACTATCTCAGTTATGATCAAAAGTAGGCTATTTGAGATTCAGGGGTTCCATGTAGCTCCAAGACCCTGTCTTGATTCCCAAACTTTCTCTACAACTGATGAAATTAAGGATCATGTTTGTTTCATTCATTCATTCATTCATTCATTCGTTCGTTCATTCGTTCGTTCGTTCGTTCATTCATTCATTCGTTCGTTCGTTTATTTATTCATTCATTCTAGCAGTCATATACTGCTAAGGTTAAACTGACTTTAGTCATGGATTCAATAAAACCAAAATAAGCATAAACATTCCTTAGACCAGGAGTAGGCAAAGTTGGCTCTTCTATGACTCATGGACTTCAACTCCCAGAATTCCTAAGCTAGCATGATTGGCTCAGAAATTCTGGGAGTTGAAGTCCATGAGTCATAGAAGAGCCAACTTTGCCTACCCCTGCCTTAGACCATTCCATAAAATCCTCATCAAAATATCTATAGTTACATTATTATTATTTTTAAAAAAATAAAAATTAGTATAAATCCCCATCAAAAAGAAGAAGCAGATAATCCCGCATAATTCAGTCGCCTAAAAATAATAAAGAAAGGATGATCTGCATCTTCAGGCTATTGCACAGAAATGGGGTAGCCTCAGAAAAGATCTGCATTCTGATTCTTACCGCACAGGTCTCTCATTCCCTTATGAATTTAACTCACAGAAAAGCAAAGGACACAAATGTGAATAAAATTGGAAGTCAATACAGTGAGATTTTATAACTGTAAACAATTATCCTAAATTGAATTGTATTGACCTCTTGGAAGTCAACACAGAAGCTGAAAAAACAGTACCACATAGTTGAAATGGCTCTCACTACCACAGGAAGTGCCTCATTTTGTACCAACTGTAGCTTTTAGAAATCTTCAAGGGCAGCCTCATTTAGAACACATTGCAGTAATCCAGTCTTGAGATACCTAAGGCATGAATTACTGATGCAAAACCATCTTCTGTGTAAATAATTGGCACATTCATTGAAGCTGGGCAAATGTTCTCCAGGACACAAAATAGCTGGAAATCCAAGAAGGTGAGCATAAATCTATTAAGCAGAAATTGGATGTAGATTTTCCTCATAGTTTATTTACATACTGTATGTTCAAAATAAAGAAACATTCAAGCAAAATGATACACCAATAACCCTTAATATGGAATATTAAAAATATTTTAAACCACAGTTAAAATATAGTTACCTAGCAACTATTTGCAGTGCATTCTTCATAAAAGAAGTAGTCCAGCTAAATTATTAAATGTTCATTTTTATATTGTAATGCAGTATGGATATGAATCTCTGATAGAATTGGAAAGATGTAGTGAATAACTCCATGATCCACGTTAGATCATGGAGAAAGCTAGGGAGTTTCAGAAAAACATATATTTCTGCTTTATTGATTATGCTAAAGCCTTTGATAGTGTGGATCACAACAAATTGTGGCAAGTTCTTAAAGAGATGGAAGTACCAGACCATCTTATTTGTCTCTTGAGAAACCTATATGCGGGTCAAAAAGCAACAGTGAGAACTGGACACGGAACCACTGATTGGTTCAAAATTGAGAAAGGAATTCGGCAAGGCTGTATATTGTTGCCCTGCCTATTTAACCTATATGCAGAACACATCATGGGAAAGGTGGGCTAGATGAATTACAAATATGAATTAAGATTGCCAGGAGAAATATCAACAACCTCAGATATGCAGATGATACCACTCTAATGGCACAAGTGAAGAGGAACTAAAGAGCCTCTTAATGCTGGTGAAGGAAGAGAGTGCAAAAGTTGGCTTGAAACTCAACATTAAGAAAACTAAGATCATGGCATCCAGTCCTCTCAATTCCTGGCAAATAGATAGGGAAGAAATGGAGGTAGTGACAGATTTTATTTTCTTGGGCTTCAAGATCATGGCAGATGGAGACTACAGCCAAGAAATTAAAAGACACTCCTGGGGAGGAAAGCTATGGCAAACCTAGACAGCATACTAAAAAGCAGAGACATCACCCTGCCAAGAAAAGTGCATATAGTCAAGGCTATGGTCTTCCCAGTTGCAATGTATGGCTGTGAAAATTGCACCATAAGGAAGGCTAAGCATCAAAGAATTGAGGTCTTTGAACTATGGTGCTGGAGAAGACTCCTGCAAGTCCCTTGGACTGCAAAGTGATCAAACCGGTCAGTCCTAGAGGAGATCAACCCTGACTGCTCTTTAGAAGGCTGGATCCTGAAGATGAAACTCAAATACTTTGGCCACCTAATGAGAAGGAAGGACTCACTGGAAAAGAGCCTAATGCTGGGAACAATTGAGGACAAAAGAAGAAGGGGAAGACAGAGAATGAGGTGGCTGGATGGAGTCACTGAAGCAGTCGGCGTGAGATTAAGTGGACTCCGGGGATGGTAGAGGACAGGAAGGCCTGAAGGAATGTTGTCCATGGGGTCGCGATGGGTCGGACACGACTTCACAACTAACAACAACAACAACAAGTGAATAGCTCATTACAGTTTTATACTCTTGAAAATGTATTTAAAAATAACTACGATTTTATTTTTCATAGTTAGCTAGAGAAAGAACTAAAACTGAAACAGGGGCAACATTTTAATAACCAGGCTATAGTATATCGGGCTAGTGTTACCACAGATTGATTAATATATCTGTGATTTTGGAGTGTTGCTTGATTATCCTGGCCTGTGAGCCTTACAAAGTAACTGTAATGAGTTTATTTGTATAACTTAAATTGCTTATTTCTATGTATTGATTCTATTTCAGCGGTGAAATCTACTTACCTTCCCTACCAGTTTGGAAGTGCATGCTTTGTGCGCATGCGCGTTGTGTGTGCCACTATCGTGCACACTTTTTCACCCTTTGTGCATGCGCAGAAGGCTTTGCGCATGCACAGAGGGTTAAAAACAAGAAAATGGCGATGTCCGGGTGGGTGGGCGGAGCCTTGCGCTGCCGCCACTACCGGTTCTCCAAACCACCGGTGGCTGCCGCTACCTGTATGCCCAAACCGGGCCGAACCTGTAGCATTTCACCCCTGTATCTATTTCATTATAATTAGATAATGCCCTAGTGGGGGTGCATTATAATTTTGTTTGCTTGTTCTTGGAGATCAAATGGACACAACGTACAATGGACAGTCTTCTTTTAAAAAAAGAAAGAAAGGAAAGGACAGCAAGTTCATTTGGGAGATATACCTAAAGGATCACCTTTTTGCAAGAGTTTCTACCCATCCAAACATTTATGATATTCATAAATCATTGCTTTTATTTGTTTATTTTAAAGCTAATATAAGCATATTTTAAAAATTGAGAAATGTACTTAACTGGTACAATTGGAAGATGAAGAATTTTGACTAAATATACTGAATAAAGCTGCAGCAGGTGGCAGCAGGTGGCTGACCTTGGCAACCCTCAAAAGCCCAGGTATGGTTAGCATTTGGATGATCATACTAATGCTACTTCAAAGTCTTATTCTATATAAATTGATCTTCTTTTCTATCTGACTCTCCTTGATTTTTTCTAGATTTCCCTTGAAGCTGTTCTTGAGCTTCATTATAGAAGGAGGCCAAGAATGCATTAGCTGACATTTAGCTTTCTCTTATACAGCTTTCCATGTCTCTAAATTTTCCATAGCTGCCCACCTTTCCCAGTCTGAAAAGGCCCCAGGGGATACATTTAATCATAACTGATAGGTGAGACACATCTGGAGGCACAGAAACCTAGAACGATGAGACATGACATTTACAGATGACTTATCTGTAAATAAATACAAGAATGACACTCTGTTTCTTAGAATTGCATCAAAATTTTCTTTTTCTTTGAAAGAGACACTGAAAACAAATTATCCATCAAGTTAACGGAAGAATCATAGGATAAAACAGAGGCGCATTCCATTCTGCACCACACTTATCTTACCTATGAAAGCTTTTGGCCTTTAAATTGTCAAAAATTCTTCAGTGTTTTTGTTAATGTCATAGCCACAGCCCTGGAAATATTTGTTCTTATGATGCAAGAACAGCTGTGCAGAGTATGGTGTTTTGCTATGCACAATATACAAGAATGGCATCAATCAGTGATGTCATGAGTATATGGATTAACACGAAGAACTGGCTATTCAATTTTGAGAGGCAATAAAGAGGGCATGAGAAATGGACAAGAAAGAATAGCAGAGATCTGCCATGGATATAAAATGGGTAGATTGACTGAGAAGAAAACCATGCCTTTCATTGGGTCCTAAATGATATAATCAATTCCAATGTTCTTCTATAGTATCTGTTCATATGTTACCACAAAGTTTCTAGAAAGAATAAGACCACTGATTCACTCAAAGACGAGAGGAAGAAAATTGTCCTGATGGGTCTGTAGTAATGCAAGCATTATGTCTCTTCTACTTTCCTAATTTTGCCCATGAAAACAAAAGTTTTTATAACCCACATGCTTTGAACATGTTATCGTCATGAAATAAATATAGTAACATTTTGGACAGAACATTTAAGATGCTACCTTGGATATGCAAACCAATATGCCAAGCGATGCCAGAACTTTCACAGTCATAAATGACTTCACAATCTAGGGCTGCAATTATAAATGCGGGATCAGCTTTCCTTAGCTTTCTTGAGAAAAGCTAAAAAAGAACAAATGGCTTGAGGCCAAAGTTGAAGTGCAGATGGTAAAGGCAAACAAAATCGAAAGTTGACCAATTGAATGCCTCTCTTAAGTTGTACATGGGATATCCACTTCCAAATTGTTCAGAGAATATTTGTAATTTGGCCTCCGCCCATACCAATGTTTCCTCACTTTCTTTTGATCTTTCAGTAGGAGAAGTCGGTAACTACCATTTTCTCACTACAGCTTGAATAGATGCAAGTTCTGCTCCAATTAGTGCAGGCACACAGGTGATAGATGCTGAATGCCCATTTATTTGATGTTTAAACCCATGTGATCTCTGTCAAAATAAAATATGTTTTTGTGTGTGTGCATGAGCAACAAATAAGGCAAAAGACAGCTTTCAAAGTGCCAGAGTTCCCAGTGGACAATTGTTTGCTCGTTTCAATTTGCACAGTTGGCTGTCATGTCCCAAGAAAATGCCTTAGGACTCAAAGGCATGGAAAGTCAATTATCATCTCATTCCAAATAACATCATTTCCTTTTGCTCTGGGCTAAATTGGAGGTATGTTAATATAACAATGCTAGGAAATCAGCATTGCTTCCCTTGGCACAACATTTAACCTGTATAGAGATGCCAAATGTACTACAACAGTAAAAGCAGTTTCCTTGAAGGATCAGGGAGTTATAAGACACATGCAATAATGTTCTCTCATTTTTCAGGAATCAAAAATAAAACATAGCTGGTGGGGGAAATACCTTTAAGGTTCAGATGAAAATTGTACTTGTTATTGAACGAAAAAGAAGAGATAAATTATTTTGAACAGTAAACTTTTATGGTAAATATTAATTCTGAATTTGACAATTATGGCAAATAATTGTCAAATTCAGAAAAGATATAAAAAGGTTAGATTTTTCTTTGATTTCACTTAATTTTTCTTTATTAAAGAATCACTTTCTCATACTACTTTCAATATTTATTTATCATTAATTCATGTTATACCATTTCTGTGCAATCCCAATCAAAAGATGCTAGGTTGTACATATGTATCTTGACCCTTCCCACCCGGTGATTTTGGTGGTGGAATAGGAGAATGGAACACCCATGAAAATCTGCAGTTGCTGTTCTATACAGTTTATGTGCAAAATATAGGCATTTTTCAATGGAACTGACAGCTCTGTACAAAAATATATTTCTAAATAATATATTGCATGTATGCTTTTTCAGTTGAAATATAATCTATCAAACAATTTATTTAAATACAGATTGGTCCGATTATACGCAAGTGCAGTTTCAGCAAACATGATTTTTTTATGTAATGCTCATGAATTTGTATTAACTTTGATACTTTTCCCTAGCCAAGAATAGTAGAAAACATTTCTGCCACATATTCCATGGTGAACAGGGCCTTTCAGTGTCCAGGAATCCATAAGTTATTTCAAATAAATAACCTTTATTAAACAAAAATAGTATGGTCCTGTTGGATCTTGCCAAAAGCTGTCTATCTTGTCCAGTTTCCCTGTTTTCCCCGTTGGCATCAGATATCAGTGGACATTCCACATGTGAGATAAACGGGCAATAATCTTCATTACTGTATCTCCTCTATATTCTGTGTCACTCTATACAAAGGTTCTTATAAGGCCCTTTTTTTCTTGCAGGGTATCCCAAATTCCAGGTGAGAATATATTATTTAAGTACTAGTCAACATTTAGATCTTTCCTTCTCATTGTTTTCTTTTGAGGAAGAAAGAAAGGAAGGAAGGAAGGAAGAAAGACCTTTGCACACAAGTGGGCAAAATAATAGATACTAGCCAGTATAATATATTTAAAGGATTAACAACAATTGCAAGGGAGTAATCTGACTGTGAATTCATTATCACTGAGGATACTTGCACATGCTGTGTTCATAAATTTGATAATGCTTGGTTTATGAGTTTGATTACTGAGCTAAATTACAGCTCATACTCATTATCTCAATTAATGCATGCTTTACCACTGTGCTGAAAATAACAAAACTCACAATCAAACGTTAATCAAATAAACTTCACATAACCACTGCTATATCTGAAGACACAATAAGAACGGAGAACAAATATAGATATTTATCTCAACTACAGAAGTAATTTTCTAAATTAAATGTGTTCCAATGAGAACAAAATAATCTACTTGTTAAGGTATATTGATAATTGTGAATAGCATGATAAACATCTTTTTATACTTGCATGGGTTTTTGGTGTTGAAAGCATTTGTATACCATCTCCCAATCTAAGTCAGAAATTTGCATGGGTAGAGACAGTATCAAGCATTCCATCCCATACTGTATTATGGCCATTAGATTTCAGAATTCCTACCGCGGGGGTATAACCTGCATAGCAATATTATATAAACAAGATTGCTTTAAATCAGATTTCCTCAGTCTGTGACCTCAAGTTGGGTTGAGTTGATCATGCTAGATGGGAATTACAGAGTTTGAACTCAGTTTGGGAATGATTTGATAGCCTACAGCTCTTTAGTAGCTGACTATTCAGCTGACTGCTTAACTATTTTAACTATTTTCCTAGTATACTTACCGTATTTTTCGGAGTATAAGACACACCGGAGTATAAGACGCACCTTAGTTTTGGGGGAGGAAAATAGGGGAAAACAATCTGCCTACCAGGTATTCATCTGGCTAGCGTCCTTAGTCTGGTCAGCTTCAGCACATTATTTTATCCCCTGGTTAGGACTTAAAAAAACCTTCTTCTGAGAGAGTAACAATGAAAGAGCATGCAAGCCAGTAAGAGCTGGGAAGATCGTTAGCACCTGGTTAGGGCTAGAAAAAAACTTATTCGGAGCAGCTTCAGCACATTATTTTATCTCCTGGTTAGGACTTAAAAAAACCTTCTTCTGAGAGAGTAACAATGAAAGAGCCTGCAAGCTGGTAAGAGCTGGGAAGATAGTTAGCACCTGGTTAGGGCTAGAAAAAACTTATTCGGAGCAAGTAGAGCAATGAAAAAAAAGTTCTGCAAAGACTTAGGGCTGGAAAAACATTCTTTGGAGAGAGTAACAATGAAAAAGCCTGCAAGGTAAGAGCTGGGAAGATCTGTTAGCACCTAATTAGGGCTGGAAAAAAAAGCTACATTCGAAGTATAAGACGCACCCAAATTTTCAGCCACTTTTAGGGAGGAAAAAGGTGCGTCTTATACTCCAAAAATACGGTAAATGAAGTTATCTTAAAGCAGTATGAGCAGAAGTTTGGATAACAATCAATGGGCTTATGTGGATTTCCATCACCATCGTTCTAAGTAGAAATGAGGAAGAAGTCATACTTTGTCCCAAACAATGTAAATACCTTGCATTTCCTTTTGGCTAGAACAAATGTGGATTTTTTTTGTTTTGTTCTGGCATTATGCCTGGATTTCACTTCAAAGTCTGCTAAAAACTTCTCCTCAAATTTTCATCATTTTCATTCAATTTTAGAGCAAAAAAATTTTCTTGACAAAGAAAACTATTTTCTGGGGGGGGGAGGACACAATTTTTTTCTTAAATTCTTCTGAGTAGGATATAAGATTTTTGTTTTGGTTGACAGTTCAAAATGAAGTGGTCAAGAGAGTATATATGAATGTGGTATCTTCCAATCTACAAGACTGTGTCAGATGGCTTGCTGTTTTAGCTTCCTATGCTTTAGTTAAAATCCCAGGAATGAATTCCTCATAGATGTTTTTCAAGAAACAGGACTAGCCAAGGAGGCTATGGAGTGTTACGCAACTGAGGTTTAAAATTAAAAATAAAAGATTAATCACTTCTGTGGCACACAAAACATAAAGTGTACTAGAGAACAATTTTGTACACAGTATTACTTTCAGATACATGTTGAATAGCTTAACTGGAGGTGCTGCAAGAAGGATGTTACATCATGGATGGCACTTTGATAGCTACTGGAAGTACAAGGGATAATTTAGCCTGAGAGAATCAATAGTTGGAAATGTCTCATGTCAGTGCCTGTCACTGAAGGCACTTAAGTATTAGTTGTATAACCCACTCATCTATTTTCCTTCTGTCTTTCAAAAAACAGCACGTACTCTATGGTATAGCTCTCTTTCTCTTCAATTGCAGAACATGTCAAATGTTGCAGCTAATAGACAATTTCTCCCTCTCCTTGACAGATATTTGGCCATTAGCATCCACAGCCCTGCAGGTACCTCAGATCACTTTTTTGGGGGGGGTCCCTGGTTGATCTGAAGCTTTGTAATCTTTGCTTTTGCTGCCTCTGTGTCTTCTAAAGACAGGTTTGTATAAATGATCTCAGTTGTCAGCAACACTATCATTAACAAAGGCAGCAGAGGATTCCTACTTTAAGTCAGAGACCTTCCTTAATCTTGTAGTTTTCAATATTGATCTTCAAAAACCTGCTATGTCTGTTAATTTCTATGTACTGACCTCTTATCTTTCTTAACAACCAATCCAGAATACAGCAATTTAAAAATATATGCCAAAGAGCGTGAAGGACATGCAATCTTCCCTTGGGCTAACATGTGCTTCCACTTGTCCCTATTTATTGACTTGAACCCCATTTATTGTGGACTTCAACATCAAGGATGATCCGAGTTTTCCAAAATGCTCTGTTTAATTCATTTTATAGGATACATTTTATTTCATGCCTTAACATATCTTGTCAAGAAAAGTAGTGCTGCCACTTGTGGATTTATGTTCCAGCAAGGAATCCAAAATAAGAGGGAGCATTTAAAGGGACATATTTTAATTAATAAAAATATAACTGATCTTTTCCTTTGCCAGTGAACTTGGCATATTTAAGGATCTAATGATGGTGGCAAGAAGTTGGACAGGGCTGGCTAGTTTTAGTATTAATCATGGTTCTTCCATGTATTGATGATGATATCCATTCAGTCATGTCCACGTCCAACTCTTGGTGATTCTATGGGCCAGGTCTCTCCAGGACTTCTGATATTTATTTATTTATTTATTTATTTATTTATTTATTTATTTATTTATTTATTTATTTATTTATTTATTTATTTATTTATTTATTTATTTATTTATTTATTTGTTTGTGAGACTTATATACCATCTCATAGTGCAAGCACTCTCTAAGCGGTTTACACCATTAAGCAATGTATATTTATATTGCCCCCAACAATCTGGGTCCTCATTTTACCTACCTCAGAAGGATGGAAGGCTGAGTCAACTTGACTCAGGTGAGATTTGAACAGTTGAACTGCTGATCACAGTCAGCTAAAGAAGCCTGCAGTACTGCACTCTAACTGCTGCGCCACCTCGGCTCACTTGCACTACTTCTTTGAATTGTATGCTGCGAGGGTCCACCTATCCCCTTCCAGTCAGGTTTATTGTTTTATATGTCTTGGTAGCGATTTGTGTTTAATTTTCTTTTTTTAATCTCCCTGACCAAGGGTCGCACCCTCTGTTTCGCTTCTCTCTCTCTTTAAAGGCTTGATTTTTCTTTTACAATCTCTATGCTCTGCTGATTTGCTTAAAATATGGTTTATGTGAGAAATAGAAAGACTTTGACTTGCTTCTTGAACTAACAAGAAAACAGTTTATTTAAATACAACTTCTCAGTAATTGTCAAGTGAATTTGTTACAGCCACAACCTGCTATTTAATTCTTTCTTTTCTCTTCTTCCCCTCAGAGACTCTCCTTGCTTTCCTGACTAAATCTAAGCAAATCCAATTCTTCTTTGTTTCTAGGCCTATAGATAAGAGCACATTTCACCATTTATCTCTATCTACAATATATCAGTCAATAAAGTTCCCTGACCCTGGCACCTGCTTCCCTCAGAACTGCCTAGGGCCTATCTTCTCTCCTGTCAACTTCCCTCTTGGACAGTTAAACTCAGGCAGAGATTCACTATAATCCTTCCCTCATGGAAGTTACACACACAGACAGAGCTTTTCTCAGCTCTTCTTACTAAAGCTCCCCTCTTTGGAAGTTACCACAAACAGAGAGCTCTTCACAGCTCTTCTTACCAAACCATCCCTCCTGGAAGTTACACACACTGACAGAGAGCTCTCCTCAGCTCTTCTTACTTAACCTTCCCTCCTGGAAGTTACACACACTGACAGAGAGCTCCTTAGTCCTTTCAACTAGGCCTTTTATAGTTCCTGGCCCTGCTATCTATGATCCGATTGGCTGTCTCTTTATGATGTAATCTATCCCCCCTCCCTTCTGGAGCACTGGGATAACACCTCCCCCTTTCTACTTACCATACCATAAAAGCTGTTTGGCTCTATAGTTACTTGTTTAAACAGTTGCTTTTAACCACATTTTAACTTTATACAACAACTTAACTCTTTTATATTCAGTACCTGTATGTGGGCATCACAACTGCTCTGGCTGATGTCAGCTTTGATGGTGTCCAGACACCATGTTCTTCGGCAGCCTGGTTTTATTTTATCACTAACTCTTCCAAGCATAATTGCTTTCTCCAGTGACTTTCCCACATGTCATGGCCAAAATAAGTGAGTCACAGTTTGGTGATTTCCCCCATGTATTACCATCTTTATTTTCTTCAGGAATTTTAAAACATACTATCATTATTTTGAAGTACTACGCTGGCTAGAAGTGGATAAAATATGCCTGCTGTGTTGTTGCTTGGGAATTTTCCCTTTTTTTCCTGCCTACAGTTTAGAAGGAAAGTGAAGCAAGAGGTAGCATATTTATAAAATATTAATAATATAACTTTTTAAAATGTGTTAATTTCCCACACATCTGCAAGTAAGCATTATTCAGGTGCCATAAAAAGTGGCTTACTCTACGACACATATGTGGCAAGTAGTTTCACCTCTAATGTTTATACCTGAAACACTTTCCCCAGATGCCGACATTGAAAACACCCTAGTTGCACAACATTTGTAACTAGGAACATATACTTAGCTTATTGCCTATGTTTGAATGAGAGCCAAAGAAGCGGGAGCAGGAACAAAAGGAACTCTACTTCGGAGTTCATAATTTTATTTCAACACCAAAGAGAATTTTATAAGAAAAGTGACAGAGTTCAGAACTCCAGGAACAGCTTCAACTCAAGTTCTTTTCATATTGAGCAAAATCCAACGGTTTGGTTCTGGTGACTTGCCTTTTCTGTTGCCAGAAGCCACCCAGAGGAGGTGCACCACACTTTTTTTTTCTCCTGAAAAATTGGGAAGCCCTTTGGAGCACTTATGGTTTGGCTGCAGAGGGGGCTGCAATAGACTTAGGAGAGAAGAGAAGTCAAAAATCCTGTTGAAGAAGCAGATATCTGCTTATCTGGATTTAGATTCTACCCATCCTCTTTAAAAATTCATCAGGCTATTCCAACCTGTAGAAAGTGAACTGAATTCGAAATTAAAACAAACGTCTGACTAAATACCTGAAATCCACACTACTTATCTTTTGTTTACAAGCAGAGCAGGAAATTATCTAGGACTCATGAGCTGTAAATTGAAACCCCAGATTTCCTCAGACGAATTAGGTTTATCCTTCATGCAGAAAATTAGATATGATAGCTAAAGCACAAAAAGCTTTAAAGGTATTAGCCAACCTTTATAATCCAGTCAAGTCTGATCACATATTTAGACTATTTCTTACATTTGATATAGGTAGTAACATTTTTTAAAAAACTTAGTAAGTGGCACCATGTCGCCAATCACTTTTTTTTGAATGCAGTAGCAACTAATGACTTAAGTAGAGCTTACCCTTTCCTTTGACTGATTTAATGTGTCACACAGTGATTATGAAATGAGATAGCACTTTCTTTTCATGTGCACTTTGATATTACATAATCATTAGCATTGTTTGGGAACTACTCTCAGTCCTCAGAGAATATAGTTGGGCCACTATTTCTAACACATCCCCTTTCCTTACTTCAGCCTCATTTTCAGCTAACAAGCATAAAAGAGCCAGTTCATAGAGAACTAACACGGATTTTATTTTTTGACTAACAACATCCTGCTTTTAGCTGACTTCATCTTAGTTTGACAGATTTCTTTTTTTAAGAAGCTGAATTATTGCATTCTTTACCAAATCTAATGCATATGTAGCAAAAATTTCCAATATCATTTTCTAGCTGTTTATTAAGAGGAGTCATACCCAATCTATTATTTTGTACGATTCAACACTCGTGCTTTTTCACTCCATTTTGTTTATATGATGCCTTTGTATAAAATACAAAATTAGTTTAATGGCAATTTTAAAGCTACCCTTTTATTAATTAGAGCCTTTTTCAAGTTAACTTGTTAATATGGATGTAAACAATCTAAACCTGTTTAAAAAGAGTGAAGTGAAAGGCAAGCACATGGCAAGCACTTCCACGTTACATTTCAGTTTACTACATTTAGCTTTTTGTCAATCAATAATATTCCACGTTTTCTGAGTATTTCTCCCTCTTTTAAACTTAGAGGTAGAATCCTTAGTGACATTTAATAAATTATGTAAGGTGTCAATGCAACTTAAATGTGATTATGATGTCATTAGGAAAGTGTATTTTGATGAAATCTACTTGATTTTAATTGCTTGTGTTTTAATTCTCAACTTTACAAGAGTAAGGTATCTTTTTCTTTTCAAAATAAACATATTTATTTATTAATCAGATTAACTGATTAGTTACTTTGACTAAAAGTGACTCTGGGGGGACGTACTAAAGCAGTGATGGCGAACCTATGGCACGGGTGCCACAGGTGGCACGCGGAGCTATGTCTGAGGGCACGCGAGGTGTTGCCCTATGTCAACTCCAGCATGCATGCGTGTGCTGGTCAGCTGATTTTTGGCCTTCTTTTCAGCTGTTTTCGCTCTCCCCAGGCTTCAGGAAAGCCTCCTGAACCCTTGGGACTGCGAAAAATGGCCCAACGGCCCAACCAGAATTCCAGAGGCTTCAGTGAGGCCTGTGCGCATGCGCGGGGGGCAGCACGGGGGTTGTGCACATGCACAGGAGGAGGGCATTGCATTATGGGTGTGGGCACACGCCCGCACGCTATCATGCGCACGCACACCCTTTTGGCACCCAAGCCAAAAAAGGTTCGCCATCACTGTACTAAAGCAACAAATATAAAAAAGGGATTAAAAAATCCATATACTTACAAATATTATAAAAACAAATATGCAAACTCTATGCAAAGAGAGGATAAGAAAGGCTAGAAAGTAAGCCATATAGCAAGTGGGCTGAATAGAATTTTACAAATGGGTCTTCTCTGCTTTATAACTGTATATATGGCCTGCTTGTGCTATCTGAACTAAAACTAAGCACTTGAAGGTCTGACATACAAAATTAACTAAACTGTACATGCTTTTCATAATCCACACAATATATTTTCTTTCCAAAATTTGGACTTCTGTGTGGAATAATTCAATATTTGCAGTAGATAATTCCCAGTACTCTGGTTTAAGAAAAGTTTCACGTTCCTCTGAGCCTTGGAGGTCTGTAAATAGTATGCATTCTTTTGAAAAGAAATACAGCAATTTCATGAAGGACAGTGGTGCTTCTGGAAGGCAATTTGAGGATTTAATTTTTCCCTCAAAGAACAGATGCTTCGCATCACATTTTGTATGTGTGGTAATTCAACCAAAGTTTCCATTCTGTTCTTTTTCTCTAAGGAACCATTTTTCTATTCAGGCTGGTCCAGAGGTGTTTTCCAGAGGCCAGTTGTTGATTATTCTAATTTTTGCTTCTATTATCTGCATGGTTCAGTGTAATTGATACTTTCAGTTCAGGTCTGTGTTAAAAAGGTAATTTCATATTGTACCTAGTATGTCTGATTAGGTAAGGAACAACATTCTGAAAGGAACTTAATTGCCTTAATCATTTAATGAGGTTAATCTCACATCCATAGAAACCTAGATTAGTATGATTTACTACAATTTTTCAGGATGATCAAATACCATCTGTTTGGATATTCAGATTATAATTCAGGACAATTAGGGTTTTGCTTCTTTGAAGACATGAGTAATAAAAACTACTCCTGTTACATTCCAGGTGAAGCCACAATTTTGTCATTACAATACTGCCATCCTGGAGAAAAGCTTGGCCATCGAGAAAATGAAGAACTGGGACTGCAGATGTTTTATGTTAGGTAGCTATGTGGGAAAAGATCATGCAATTTTCATTCCTCTGACAGAACACCAATTGTTGCCATCTAGATCTGGGTGGAATTGTGGAAAATATTGGTAGTTCCTGGGTCTAGCTAAGGAAAAGAGAGGTGGCTGTAATGACCACTCTTTATAAGAGAGCAATCATTCAATAAGAAAGTATACTAAAATGATTTAAAGTACTTACTTGAAATCTATTTTTAAGTACTTATTTAAACCTAAAGTATTTTATTTAAAGTACATTATTTCCAATAGTTTGGAATAGTATACAGTGGTACCTTGGTACTCAACTGCTTTGAAACTCATCTAATTTGGTACTCAATGCATTTTGTCACGAAAATTTTGTCCTGGTACTCACCATTTGTGTGGTACTCAATACACAAGCTAGAACTTGTTATTGTTGGCTGCCTTGTGACTCACTACATTATTCCTTATGGGGAAAATTGTTTGGTAATCACCATTTTTGGTACTTATCATGCCTCCCAGAACCAATTAACAATGAATGATACCACTGTAGTCAGAGATGGGTTCCTCCCGGTTTGGACCAGTTCGCCCAAACCGGTAGCAACCCGCTGGTGACATCACGATGATGTCACGGAACCGGTTCTGTCGGTGCCGGCCATCTCTTTTTTTTAAATTTTTTTTTACAAAATTTTTTGAATTTTTTACGGGTTTTTTCCTTCTGCACATGCGCAGAAGCCGAGTTTCCGGCACTGTGCATGTGTCGCCATCTTGTTTTTGGCTTTTTATGGAGGGGATTTGTTATTTTTTGGCACTGCGGATGTGAGCACGTGTGGCCATGCGGCGTGGCCACGGCATCTTGGTTTTGGCTTTTGGGGGGGATTTTTATTTTGGTACTGCACATGCGCGTGTGCAGCCACGTGGTGCGGCCACACGGCGCAAGAGGAAGTGAACCGGCAGCGAGGTAAGTTAGAACCCACCCCTGACTGTTGTATTAAAGATTCAAACCCCAGATGGAAAGAAACTTGGTACAGTCCTACAGGAAAAGGGAAATCTATCACTGGATACTCATTTGATGATCAGCATTAATATGGTTGGCTAAAGACACCAACCTTAGGAAGCAGAAATTCAGAATCAGCAGGCAATATTTTTATAATTCCCACCACTTTATCTTTACTAAAATTTAACTCTCATTTTGAAGTCTGTAGTTATAATTCTTTTGATCCTCCAGTAACTGAAGAGCCAATAATGGTAAATCTGCATATAAAAAAAGAAATGTACACAAAATGCATCACAATAAATTGGTGTGGCTTTTCTTCAATACAGGAGAGACATTCTATCTTGATTATTTAGTTAACAATGGCACTCAGAAATACCATCTCAGGATTTGCACATTTTCCTATGTTGACATTCCATAATAAGAGCCGAGGTGGCGCAGTGGTTAGAGGCAGTACTGCAGGTCACTTTAGCTGACTGTGATCCGCAGGTCATTGGTTCAAATCTCACCGGCTCAAGGTTGACTCAGCCTTCCATCCTTCCGAGGTAGGTAAAATGAGGACCCAGATTGTTGGGGGCAATATAAATATACATTGCTTACTGGTGTAAACTACTTAGAGAGTGCTTGCACTGTGAGGCGATATATAAATCTCACAAATAAATAAATAAATATAAATCTGTTGGTTCAGGTATCATGAGCTGTTGTTCTGCAACATTTTTTTGTCTGTGCTTGTATGCATAAATATATACACTGCATATATCTCAATATAACAATTGCTATCTTTCTAAATGGTGGTTTCCAAATCATAATCTGTTAAATATCTTACCAAATACATTTAAGCCTGATCTCAAGATTTACAGGGGGAAAAAACCTGGATTGCTTCTATTGAATGAAATAACCTGGTGTAATGCTATATCTTTTCTTTGATCAAACATAGAACACACCCAACACATCTGATAAATGTTTATTTATGCAGGGACAATTAGTGCCTAACCTAAGAAAGATGGTTGGTGAGTTAAAATCTGCCTGCATCACTATATCAGATAATCTATGATTGAGTCTTAAAAAAATAATCAAAGTCTACAGGTTTAAATGTTTAAGTGTCCTATGAAATAGTGGAAACTTTTTCATTAGGAGAAAAGAAAGATTGGGGATTCCTCCAGAGACTAGGCTGCCAACTGCTATTCAGATGTGAGGATATCATCTTTTCACCTAATAATTAGGTTTTATGACTGACTCTGCAAACTCTCTCAAGCAAGCGAGAGATGAGAAATGAGAGTAATGTTTATCCAAATGTATTTTGTTGATGCCCCTTTTTCTCTATATTTTGTAAGGCATTGTGTGACATTTCAACCAAACAAAAGTCTACTATTTGAGTGCATTGTCATTTAGTGGTCCAAGCTTTCATCTATGTTTGCAATTAGGACAATAGTAATTCTAAGACTGGATTCCTCAGATGTGTTTGAGTTACATCTCTCTCTTATATCTAAATTGTAAGGAATTCTTTCTGCTCCAGTCTAGTAACTCCTTGAAGCTTAGAAACCACTAAATTGGACTATGTTCTGGATCAGATTCCCAGGTGAACAGTCTCTGGCATTATACAACAATGTAGGTAAGGGAAGTTGGGGAGGTGTCCAATGAACTCTTGCTGACTCTTCAAAATACAGGGGAGAGAGTGTAAATCTCATGCCGTGCCATACCCATACCCACAGCAGGTCTTTCTAAACTCCAGAAAGAGATAGAGCTGCTATAGTATTCCTTACTTTCACCAAATGTAATTGTTGATACTACTCCTAGGGACAAGAGCCTTATACAGTTGTGCTAACTTTGTTTACATTACAATAGACAACAAATTTAACAATATTCTGAATATTGGTAACATCTCTTACTTAGAGTTGACAGAAGTGAATATCTGCTGATTAAGTTAATAATTGTGGATATCCCAGTCTAAGCCCTCATTTACCTTTAGTATGGAATAGTATAGTACCTTCCAGGTGTTTTGCCATTAGCAACCAGCATAGTAGATCCAATGAATCATGTAGGTACCCAAGGGGAAAGTTGTATCCTTGAGAGAGATGGACAGTCTCGAAACTGAAATATAAATAAAATAAATAAGTAAAGTCTGAGCTAGACTGTAATAGTAAATCTGTGTTGAAAAAGTAAGTTGTAAGGTAAAATGACTTGGACAACATGAACATTTTATTTCGATAGGGCCTCATTTTTTAAGTGAGTATTTCTGATATGGTGGTGTTAATTAATGAGAATAATGTGCAATTTGGCTCTCATTTTCAATTTATGCAAGTTTTTATATTTTACAAGGAAAAAGGGGTACTGTCAACTCAAAAATCACACTTCTCTATGATTTTTAAAAAAATCTAGTATTGCTTGTAATTAAAAGATGTCATAGAAAACTGCGCCTCTGAATTAATTTCTCTGCTTAAGTTTAAAACCACAGTGATGGTCATACTGATGAATATCAGGGGTGCAGTGCTTCAGGCAGGCAAGCTGCAGAACAGAGACTGGGCGTGGGAGGGAGAGCGAGCGAGCAGCGACCTGGGGACTGGTTTGGGGGTGTGGCCAGCCAGCCATCGCTACCGGTCCGGCGAGCCACCAGCGGCCACCACTACCAGTATGTATGCTTTTTACCCCTGAACATAACCATTTAATTGCCTAAAACATTTTTATTTCTAATCAGAATGGGATGTGATTTTCAGGAAAATTAGATCACAGTGAGTAGATGAACTGAATTCATAGAAATTAGTGCAAAAGTGTTCATATTATCCAACTTAAAATTAGAAGTTTGTGCTTATATAATACTAGCTGATGACCCGGCGCTGCCTGGGTATTTTTTCATCCTAATCACCCCCACCTCCCGCGCATGTGCGCACAACCCCCTCTGATTGTCATTTTGAAAAATCCTTTCTTAGTGAGCACCTAAAAGCCAAGACAAACATACATGGCAAATTTCAAGTTTGTAGGCTTTACAGTTCTGGAGATTTTGTGATTACGGTGTGAGTGGTTTTCGCTTTTATATATATAGATGTGTGTGTGTGTGTGTGTGTGTGTGTGTGTGTGTGTGTGTGTGTGTGTGTCTTTATCAGTAAAATGTAAAGTGTGTGTGTGTGTGTTTATTTCTGGTGGCAAAATGTTTTTCCCTGGAACAGGATGCCATCTATAAGAATGCAAGACTACTGTATGGGATAAAACATTGCAAACTACACAGAAATTAGGGAGATTTTGAGTACCTTTAAAATTGATGTATTTCTATTTAAAATTGTTGTTTTGAGATTGACTATGACAAATTATGCAATGAAAACAGAACTGCTTATGAGCAATACTTATAACAGATTGAGACTGATAGATTAAGATATTTTTGTGTGCGAAAAGAGAAAATTTAGTAATAAAGAATAATAATGTCTCCTCCTTAATGTGATTCAGTGATTGTCAGGGGATGAGATTATGAAAGGGATTATGTTACTGGTTTATTTTCATTGGGCAGTGATATACTAGTGAAATGCAAATATATTCCATTCTTCATTCTCACGATCTCCTCATCCTTCAGAATGATTCTTGCCATTACATCATCACTGACTGTGATCCATAATGTCCTGATAGCTAACAGTCACGATCTGAGGATAGCTTTGTCAATCACTTCATACAATCCTCCTGCTCTTTCACACTGACACTTTTTATTTCTCTTTCTCAAGCAGCTGCTGAGCTATCATTTATTGTAGCTCTAGTGCAACAGATTAAAACTGGAGCTTTGCAGATGTTTCGGATTCATGGGTCTTACCTGCCTTTCTAAGATGGACGAGTACATTTTGAAAAAAAAATGCAATATGATGTGTATACAGTACCAATAATAGTTTTGGAATGTGTCCAGACAATGGTGGAAGTTTTATGGCTTCTTGAAAGGTATAATTCCACTGCCCTTATCTCATAATAGATGCTAACATGCCAGGACATCCAAAAAGGAATTAAATCAAAGTATGTTTCCTGGATGCTGAAACAGCTTTGGATTCTGCGGATGAAATTCCACATCATCTCCGTTAAGATGAACATGGTATAGATCCGTTTCCTTCTATTAGTTTTAGTAAAGAAAATAAGCTTCGTTATGGGAACAAAAATGCTATTTTTTTGTTATTGTTACATTCTATTGACTTTTACTGGAAAAGCTTGGGATACACAGGTGGGTTGAGGTCAGATATTGCTGATCCTAGCTAAAAAGTAAGTTGAGTGAAGCAGACAGGTGCGTCTGGGGAGCCAAGAATAAATCTCAAAACACCAGGAATTTCCTGAAAAATTAGATTCAGTAAAGTAGAACTTTTCTAGGTTCTGTTGAACAACCTCCTGAACACAAAACCAGTTTGGGCAAAACCCCCAGAGAACTGCCCATAAATTGCTTCAATTTTTTGAATGAATGCATTAATGCCCCAACTTCAAGATCTAAAAGATATTTCAGAAGCTTTTGTCAAAGTGACTTCTTTTCCTGAGAAACATGCTATATGTATTCATTCTGGAAGCACAATGAACCTCCATATTCATTTGAATGAGGTGTTTTGATCTGCATAGGTTGCTGTATTTCATTCATCTCCAAGCTTGTGCCCTCCCTCAACCTAGCGTCTTCCTCAAATTCTTCATCCAGCATAACCAACCTTAAATGCCATTTAGGATAGTAAGCTATGAAAGATTGTGTCTCCCTTCACATTATGCCCTTGGAGCAGAGTAAAAAAACACACTGCACAATGGTACTTCATAAAATGCATCAACTGCCAGTAATAGCAAGCTTTGTCAAAATGTCCTCTTTATTTTGTAGATATTACTATCACATACAGTCAACTGAATTCTACAGTGCACAAATATACAACTTTTTATTAAATTGACTGTTATTCGATGAACATGCTAAAGATGATATGATTCTGACTTATCAAATCCAAGATACGTTAGCTATACTGCATTGTAGATAAACCCACTGGAATTTGTTGAGTGTATAAGCTTCAGTACAATGTATATCATGTGCTAACTACATCTCTGTTTCTTCTTTTTGTCTCCAGCTGATGCCAGCCATAATTCTGATTTAGCACACAATGTCGTCTTAGCTGTAAGCATATGTTTGAATGACTCATGGCACAGAATAAATCCGAAGAGAGCAAAGGAAACAAAACAGGCACTCAAGGAAAGTGAGTGTCAAAGGTATAATAATTCCCAGCAAATTAATTGATGAATATTTGAAGCAAAATTAAAACCTCACTTAAAGCTTCTGAAAAGTGGATGCTTGAGAGACATATCTTAGGTCTCAAAACCCACTCCAGGTTAGTTATAAATGAGTCAAAAGTAAATAAATATATGAATCTTTGCTTTGTTCAATGACATCTCCAGCAGGGAGATGACTGTTCATTATAAACTGTGTAGAAGGCTTCACCACTCCGCAGTTTTAAAAATACTAATGACTGACATATTAAGGAAAATAGTACCTACAAAAGTGAATTCTCCTGCCATGCAAATGAGGCCCAATTCCCCACAGATAAAGATCTTTTTGATGGAGCACATGCAAAATCTACAGCTCTTAATTCTGTCATTAGTATTCCAGGCAGACAATTGCCTAATAACAAGGAAAACTGTCTGAATTGCTGTGTCTGAAACCTAATATTGATTTGCTTAATGGTGTCAGAAAGTCAAAATTCGCAAATCTCCTGTCAATTGTTTATGAGGCAGTTAGCATAGAAAAAGATGCCCTTGCTTAATTAATAACTCAGTACTGAAATTTGATTATATGTTTATTAGGCTCTAATTCAGCCTTTGCCAAAGCACTGTTGCAGCAAAGTAAACTGCATTTTTAAAGCTTATTTTTAATACAAGATGCGCTGAAACTCCCTGATCTCAATTTCTGAAGGAAAACGCTGACTTTTCAGGGCAAAGCTCACGCTATACTAATGCATTGACACAAAAATGTATCCTTCTAATTATGTGATTAACTGTATTCTACATAAATATAAACTCAGCAGAGCAGAAAAATCATTAAAGAACAAATTTGTGGACAGGGAAGAATGTTGGATGTTATTCTGAAGCATTTGATTACTATATTCGGCAATAGTGTGGATTTAGAAATAAAATTTAAACCCTAGTATTTTTCCCACTCACTGATCTATTAATGGGCAAAGTGGGAAATATCTTCTTTACTCCCTTGAAGCTGCTCTAAATGCCTTGGAGGTCCTAGCAGGAAAGAAATTTGTTTCTCAAACACAAAAGATGAAATGGATCTGTATTAATGCCATTATCCATTTTAAGAATGATTCAGACTTGGTTATCCTTGAACCGTAGATGTTTTCTTCAATGGATCACTTTCTTTCCTTTGCTACTGTACTGTCTATTGACTTTCTCTCTGTTTTGGGTTTAATGGCTAGGTTGACAGCAGGACAAGAAAATGAATGACAAGAAAGGAAGAAGTAGTGGAGAGATTGGCAACCTTAGGATGAAATCACTATTGTTTAGTCTTTCTATCCCACCAGAGACAGAGGGATGTGGGCACCACACTGCTTTGCCAACAAACATAATTTTTGAAGAGAGTGACTTGTCGTAATTGTCCTATACAGTTCTTCATACAAGTCAATGAGAGTCCATCTCCTCTTTCAAGTTCTTAGATACAAGGGAACATCTTGAATGTCAATAGCATTTTGTGGCTTGTACCATTACTGTTGGCAATGTTTCATTTTTCAATAATCTATAAGAGATATCTTAATATTGTGTCATTTTCATTCACACTTGAGCAATGTTCCCTCTAATTTTTTTTCGATGTGTGCGGAAATGTATAATATTTGAGCAGCACATTTTCATGCTGAGCACCTGAATTTGCGCACGTGATGATCAGCTGTCCTTCGTGCACGCGACAGTGCTGAAAACCGGTGTGTGTATGCGTGCCAGCCACCTGATTGTCAGGTGTGCATGCGTGCCAGAACACGGAAGTTCAGCTTTTCTGGAATACAATCCCTTCGCGCGCACGCTGCAGTGCTGAAAACCGGCCTGCACATGCACACAGGCCAGCTTATCGTCGGACGTGCATGCAAGCTAGTAGCTGGAAGTTCGGCTTTTCCAGAGCGCAGCCCCAACGAATGCATGCGCGCATTTCCATGCGTCCAAAAACGTTCGCCATCACTGGTATAGGGTCTCTTGCTTGGGCAAGGGGTTGGACTAGATGACCTCCAAGGTCCCTTACAACTCTGGTATTCTATTCTATTCTATTCTATTCTATTCTATTCTATTCTATTCTATTCTATTCTATTCTATGTGTTCTCTATTTTCTACTGTACTGTACTGTACTGTACTGTACTGTACTGTACTGTACTCTACTCTACTCTACTCTACTCTACTCTACTCTACTCTACTCTACTCTGTTAGAACAATTAACCAGTGGAACAGCTTGCCTCCAGAAGTTGTGAATTCTCCAACACTGGAAGTTTTTAAGAAGAGATTGGACAACCATTTGTCTGAAATGGTATAGGGCAGGGGTGGCCAAACTATGGTTCTTTGAGGACCTGTGGACGTGAACTCCCAGAATTCCTGAGCTAGCCATTCTTGCATGGCTGAATCAGGAATTCTAGGAGTTGAAGTTCACAGATCCTCAAAGAACCATAGTTTGGCCACCCGTGGTATAGGGTCTCCTGCTTGGGCAGAGGATTGGACTAGAAGGGGGTGGGAGAAATAGGAGCAGGCATGTGTGTTGGGAGATATCTGCCACCATGAGTTATTTGTAAAAATAATGCAGGTAGGAGATAAATAAATATAGTATCTACAACAGTATCAGGTTTTAAAGCCTCCCTGTTCCCCACCTTCATAGTAACTGAACCAAGATGGGCTGATGGACTGAGGCCTTTTACCAAGCATGACATCTGCTTTTTTAATTGGAGAAGATCTGCAGTTCACCTTCATCCAATACCAAACTGGTAAAACTTCTGCAGCCCCCAAATATCAACCCCTGGGTCCTTTGGCTCCCTTTGGCCAAAGCGCGATCGGACGGACACCTAGTAGTTATAGCGCAGAATCCTCAGTTGCAAAGGGAAACGCTCAGCTCGCAAAAAAAAAAAACAACCCCTGCTCGCTCGCCCAGCTGCGGGTCGTGTTTCTTAGAGGAGGAGGAGGAAGTGGGGGAAAGGAGGGACAGGCATCGAAACCTCGCCCCTGAGCTTGCTGCCGCCGCCCCTCTTCCCTAGGGCGAATAAAAGCTTTGTCCCCTTGCATAAAAATCCACCAACCTCTCCCAGAACTTTCCCCCGAGGCTCCGCGAAGCCGAATTTGCGAGCAGGCGGATGAGGGGGGAAAAAGAGTTGGGATGCCAACCCTGCAATAAACGTGCTTGCTCACATCTCCCCCCCTCCCTAATCGTCTCCTTCACATACACCCTGCATCCGCTCGTCCGTCGGCTCCCTGCGCGCTCTGGCAAGTCTCTGCCTCTCTCCCACCCACCTTTCCAGACATGCTGCTTTCCCCCTCTCGCTCTCTCGTCTTTGTTCTTTAGCTTTCTTTGTGCGAAGATTATCAGCACAGAGTCGCCACGGAGGAGGGGGTGGATTTGACATACCGACCACTGTTCCCTCTAAGCTGACAACAAACAAACGCGACAACAAACAGCACTTTCCACCCCCTCCTCCGTGGCGACTGCGCTGGAGTTTGAAAGTGCTGCGCTAAAGTTTGTTGTTGTGTGCGCGGCCGTGCAGCCGCGCACCTTACAGGGAACAGTGCACTTGAGGGTATTTCTTAGATTTCAATATGCTGAGGTGAACTTTTATTGAAGTCAAGAGCAGACCTTACTGTATACTTTAAAATCTGTTTTAATTTGGTTTGTCTTCATAGACAGTCCCGTAATATACAAAGTATACAGATGGCAGGAACTGACTGTAAGTTGTTATTATATGAAAATTATATATTTTTTGCTTTTTAAATGACTATTTTAAAACTTTCTAGATTTGTGGAGATTGTACAGCTTTATACCAAATTTTCTAGGGATACAGGAAATTGTACATTTGGAATATACCTATACCTTACTCCAGTTCTTTGGAGTAAATTTAATATTTTGCCAATCAGTTTCAAGGCTTTATGAAAATATATAAGAAACTGGTTTTTGTCTTTTGTTCAGATTTTATTATTTTTGGGGATAACTATATTTAGGAAAACATCCTTCTTGGTGAAGCTGAATTTTGCAAATTGTGTAACTCAGATTAATGCTGCTACTGATATATAGCTGAAGATTCTTGTGAGTCAGTGAGTAAAAATAAATGCTGTAAAGTTAATTTCATTACTAGATTGATACAGATTTTAAGGGGGATGTTTATGTTAATTTCACTTAGCTATTGTAAACAAATTGGTAATTCAATGATTAAATGTTTATGACTCCAAGGCTGTCCTTATCTAAATAGTGATTTTCCATATGAAAATGGGGATTTTAATTTTCTTGTTTTGCAATTATATCACAAAGTATATTTATTAATCTTTGTATTGAAAAACCATGACATTGATTATGTATCATTATGGGTTCAATTGGAGAACTATTATTTGCTACTTTTGGTACATTTCCTGTTTTAAAGATAGTCCAATTTATTTGGATAACATTGGGTAAAATATTTAAAAATTATTTTTGTTCTGATAATCCTTTGGAACAGTCTATTTTAAAATGGTGGGTTTTTTTCTCTGTCTTTTGAATGGTATATGGTATATTAGTATGGACTAAAAGTAGGATTATTACCCTTCAACTAACTATTAATAATAACTTTTAAAATATGTGAAAGTTTACAAAAAAGAATGCAATATGCCAAAATAGCTGATTACTAATACAGTACATTTATTTAAAGCATTTGCTATGTCTCAGAGACATTGGAAGCTTTAGAATTAATTGATACAGAACATTTCTGTCCCCCCGCTATCTAAAATTAATAGGGTTATCAGTGCATGTAACATAGATGTTTGTGCAGGTAAGATTATCAGCCTTGCTGTCAAGCAAAACCAAGCATTTAATAGTGAGCGCCATACCATGTGCACTAATCAAACAGGTGGTAAGAAAGTAGGGGCAATCAGGCACAACACAGGTTATGTAGACAGTAAACACAGGTTCAATCAAAATGGACTCAAATGTCTATACACCAATGCACAGAGTATGAGGAATAAACAGGGTGAATTATAAATGCAAGTAAATGAGGGGAGATATAATATTGTTGCCATTACAGAAACTTGGTGGGATGAAAGCCACAAATAGAACATACAGCTAGAAGGATTTAAATTATTTAAAAGAAATAGACCAAATAAAAGAGGAGGTGGAGTTGCACTATATATAAGAAATGACTACATCTCTACAGAAATAGAGCACAACAATGATGAAAATTATCTTGAATGCATTTGGGTCAATATTAAAGGGGGGGGGGGAATGACATTGCCATAGGTCTATACTATAGGCCACCCAACCAAACAGAGGAAGTAGATGAACTTTGTGCTAGTCAGCTAAGGTATGTAGGAAGCACATCACAATAGTAATAGGGGATTTTAACTACCCTGACATCAACTGGGAGACAAACTCTGCATCAAATGGAAGATCCAACAGGTTCCTAACAAACCTAGCAGACAACTTTGTTTCCCAAAAAGTAGAAAAGGGAACAAGGGGATCAGCCATATTGGACTTAATTCTCACTAGCAGAGATGAAATGATAGAAGGTGTTGAAGCTACAGGAACGTTGGGGGCAAGTGATCATGCAATATTGGAATTCAACATTATGCAAACACAAGTAGTAGAACAAAGTCAAACTAGAGTCTTGGACTTTAAGAGAGTTAATTTCAATAACTTTGAAATTAACTAGAGAGAGCTTGGGAAGGATTCCATGGATGAGAATCTTCAAGGAGAAAACAGCTCAAGAAGCTTGGGCAATTTTGAAAAGTGAGATTATAAAAGCCCAGTCTAGCACAATAACAACGAAGAAGAAAAATAATAGCTCTCAAAAGAAACCAGCATGGCTGTATAAAGAACTCTATGACAAATTGAAGGACAAAAAGGACAAGTATAAAAAGTGGAAAGAGGGGCAAATAACTAATGCAGAATATCAGCAAATAGCCCGAGCCTGTAAAGATGAAGTGAGGAAAGCTAAGGCTCACAATGAACAAAGGCTTGCAACAAAAGTAAAAATAACCCCCCCAAAAAAGCTTCTTCCAACATGTTAAAAACAAGAAAAAAGTCAAGGAAACAATTGGTCCATTGCTGGGAGCAAGTGGCAAGAAGGTGACAAGCAATAGGGAGAAAGCAGAACTACTTAACTCGTTTTCTGACCTCAATACCAGGGAAGATTCTGTAAAAGATAATCAAGCAATGAATCAGAGAACACCTAGAAGCAAACAAAGTAATAACCAAAAGCCAACATGGGTTTGTCAAAAACAGATCATGCCAGACAATTTTTTTTTGCATTCTTTGACAAAGTGACAAAATTAGTGGACCAGAGGAATACTGTCGATATAATTTAGTTGGACTTCAGTAAGGCATTTGATAAAGTAGACCATAACCTACTACTTCAAAAAGTAGAAAAATGTAGGTTAGACAGCATCACCACCAGATGGATTCGTAACTGGCTGACCAACCACACTCAACGTGTAGTACTCAATGGAACTGCATCTACATGGAGGGAAGTATACAGTGGAATACTCCAAGGCTCTGTTTTAGGCCCAGTACTCTTCAACATCTTCATCAATGACTTGGACGAGGGGATAGATGGGGAGCTCATCAAATTTGCAGATGACAAATTTGGAGTGTTGGCAAGAATAGCCAACACTCCAGAAGATAGGCTCAAGATACAGAAGGATCTTGACAGACTTGAACATTGGGTGCTATCAAACAAAATGAAATTCAATGGTGAAAAAAAGTAAGGTTCTACATTTAGGCAAGAAAAACAAAATGCACAGGTACAGTAGATGTGGTACCTCGCTCAATAGTAGTAACTGTGAGAGGGATCTTGGAGTCCTAGTGGACAACCATTTCAATATGAGCCAGCAGTGTGCAGCAGCTGCCAAAAAAGCCAACACAGTTCTAGGCTGCATAAACAGAGGAATAGAATCAAGATCACGTGAAGTGTTAATACCACTTTATAATGCCTTGGTAAGGCCACACTTGGAATACTGCATTCAGTTTTGGTCGCCACGATGTAAAAAGGATGTTGAGACTCTGGAAAGAGTGCAGAGAAGAGCAACAAAGATGATTAGGGGACTGGAGGCTAAAACATCTGAAGAACGGTTGCAGGAACCAGGTATGTCTAGTTTAATGAAAGGAAGGACTAGGGGAGACATGATAGCAGTGTTCCAATATATATGTGTATATATCTCTGTATTTATATGTTTTGTATGTGTATATTTGTTTCCTAAAATATGGTGGAAGTAAGAGAAGAATGTCCCTGGGAGTGAAATTTCCGATTTCCACCAGCAAGCAGCCTCCCATTGCAAAACAGGTTGAAACTATACTGTAGGCATACCTTAATTTTGCTTCTGAAATTTGATGTTTTGAGGGCTTATTAAATATGAAATAGGAATTCTATATTACTGTTTTCTGTTTGCATTTTCAATCTTGAAATCTTCAAAACATTTGGAAAGTACATTTCCAGAAATTCATCTTCAAGCCTTCCATGACACCATTCTCCTTCTGGTGACATCACATGCAATCTTCAGTAAGTGATTCCTCAGCAGTACTGCTCCTCTTTCATTTAGCAACTGCAAAGTGGATTGCAAAAATGAGCATCAGAATTCAGGCCTAAATTCCTAAAGGTTGACTCAGCCTTCCATCCTTCCGAGATGGGTAAATGAGGACCCAAATTGTTGGGGGCAACATGCTGACTCTGTAAACAGGTTAGGGAGGGCTGTAAAGCACTGCGAAGTGGTATATAAGTCTAAGTGCTATTGCTATTGCTAAAATGTGCTGTCTTCGTCCTTGATGTTGTGCCTGTTATATCTGTACTGATGTTATTCTCATGCATAGAGTTTATGTGAAAGCAATGGATTTACAGTTTGTACAAATTAAATTTCCTTACTAGAAACATATACACTGTATGTACAGGAATCTGGTAGTAAATAAGATCTAAGGGGAAAAAGAAAAACCAGGTATATGTCTATAGGGCAGGGGTGGGTTCTAACTTACCTTGCTGCCGGTTCGCTTCCTCCCGTGCCGTGTGGCTGCGCGTGCATTGCGAGCCGCGTGGCTGTACCACGTGGGCGCACGTGCATGCGTGCATGCACAGTGCTGAAAACTCGGCTTCTGCACATGCGCAGAAGCAAAAATGAGCTTCTGCACATGCACAGAAGCCAAAAACAAGATGGCAGCACCCATGGACTGACACCGACAGAACCGGCTCTGTGATGTCACCACCGGTTTACTAACAGTTCTAAAGAACTGGTTAGAACTGGTAGGAACCCACCTCTGCTATAGGGTGAGTTTGTCTTAATGCGTCAGGAGGGACAGAATTGAAGGTAACATAATCATCTGGCGCAGAGCTTGTTCAAAAATGCAGATGCAACTCCAGCAACCTTGAACAATTTTTGCCCAGACCCTTCCTCCAGTAAAAATAGGTATCAGACCTGTGTTCAGTGCTCAGTTCATTGCTGAGATATTTTTGAAGGCCAAAAGGGCTGAAACAGTCCTATCATTTGCTTTCTATGTCCTCAAAAACTCTCATTAATACTTTGACCACTGTTATGTTCATATAGACCAAAATCAATATATTTTTACAAAATAGCATTCTTCAGAGATCGACATTTTAAAAGACTCATTACTTCAAACTAAATAATTAAAAACCTTCATAATGTCCACTTTTAGGCAGTAGAATTATGTTTGTGCATTTTAAGCTGATCAAGACTTTTTTCAAGTGAGGCAGAGAGGGCTCCGGAGCGGTCGCGCGCAAATTGCGCAATCGGCCGCTCCCTACCCGAGCGATCCTACCTCTGGAGGATATGCAACAGCACTTGCAAAAGAACTGCTATTCTGAAGCAATTATCCTCTGCTAAGCACAATAAAGATCATGACTTGGAATACAAATCATTCCTGAAATAAAGGTAAAAAGGAAAATTGTTTGTAAACATTTATGCTGGGTGAGACAATAGTTTACAGAGCTGGTCTTTCACCTCTATCAAAATGCTGAATAAAAGAGAAATAGGAAAATCAGGAAACTATTTTTTTGTGTGTTTTAAAATTACGTCATTAGTTATGTTTGATTTCCCCTCCCCAACCGTGAATCTTTTTCAGAGTGCCCCAAAGAATGTTAAGTGTTTTTTTAAATAGGCTGAACCTTTATTTTCTTCTTCTAATTTATTATGTTTGATTATGCAGCTGGAAGGGGAAGGTAGCTGCTGTTTGTAGTTAAATAACTCCTCACAATTTCTTTAAAAAAGTGATCTTCAAAGCTTCAATGGGTCAGTGGCTCAAGTACAAAGGAAAGATTGATTTTCATACTCCCACTCTGTGTTCCCAAAGTTTAAAACAGACACGTTCTGCTAAATTAGTTTGTCTATGTTATTAATGGAAGAAGTTATTAAACTCCCATAAATACATGATATCTTGCTTCAAACACGGAATGTATTTGCTTTGAAAACCTTCACATTTAAAATGTAAACCAGGGGAAAGAAATATATATTTTATTTGATTACAGAAATATGCCTCCAAAGCAGACTAGAAAATTGGCAGTTTGCACAATATATTAGGTATGCATAATGATAGATTGTATGAAGAACATCAGACTCAAATAACTTGAAAGTATGTTATTTGCATTTAATGAAAAGCATTTGTGCACTGGTATGCGGCAAAGACGAAACACATTAAGTATGAGGGAAACACCTTCTTTAATTTGCTCAGATGTAATATAAGGCACCATATAATATCCAAGCACACCTGTGATGTCAGATTTCCATATGATTGGGAATCATAAAAAACACTTCTCCGTTTGCACATAAAGGTAACAATCAGGGGCGGGTTCCTAATTTTTTTACTACCACTCTGTGGGCGTGGCTTATTTTGTGGATGTGGCTTGCCAGCCATGTGACCAGGTGGGCGTGGCTTGTCGGTCATATATTAGTTATTTCAGAGAGATATTAGTAATATTTTTGCTATTTTATACCTTACATGAAAGGTTTTGCATACAAAGTGCGTGTTACACCATGGCAACACAGCAACCTTTATATGCAGAAAATGCTATAGTTAAAAGACAAGCAAGTCTCATACAGCATTTTTGGTTTCAGTCATGGATTCCTTAGACGAAAATATTGAGGACTGTTAAAAGAACAGTATCTTTTAACAGTCCTCAATGTTTTCGTCTAAAGAATAACAATATAAAACTGTATAAAATTAACAGTATAAAAGGTTAAGCTTTTGGAAACGCACACTTTGGGAAGCTTTAGGCAAAAGCAAAGGAAAAGTGTCAAATGCGAGCTTCTTATTATTTTCAAGCGAAGGGACGGGGAAAGACTTAATTGTCAGGTTTCTGGGCATACGCAGAATAATTTTTTTTAATTTAAATTTTTTTTAAAAAAAAATGGCGGCGCCCAGGCACCGGCAACCGACCGCACCGGTACTGTGACGTCACCAGCGGGCCGCTACCGGTGCTATAGAGTGGACCGCACTGGTAGGAACCCACCACTGGTAACAATGCACATTCATGTATTTTAGTATGCAAATGTAAATGCCAACTGATCATATATTTATTGTATATGTAAAAAGCCCAAACAAGTAAAAAGAAGCCTAATGGTAACTAAAATAAATAAATAAACAAACAAACTGTTTCATGGAACTTATGCCCAAGCTCAATTTCTTCCTTTATAGGTGAATGCATGCATAATAGAAAGCTTGTTGGAGACTATTGACTTAATTAAGACATACCTTTGTTTCAGGTTTATTGCTTGATAAATCTTTTGGGAAGTGAAACATTTAAGGAATTTCTATCTTGCCCAAAAGATTTTGTAGATACAAAGAAACCCTAAGAAGGCTTTGAAAAATAAAGATTTTCACTGAGCGCTTTCCTCCAAGATTCTTCAAATATCAAACCCATGAAACCAAGGATATTCTGGGAAGGGTTCAAACAGCCAAGATGTCACTTACATGATTAAGTTTCTTCCTCTTTTATATGTACCTCATCTGCATGATACATGTAAACAGAAGCAAGTTTTCAGTCATTTGATTGTAGGCACCATCTTGATAGTTTTTGTCTGCCCTTTACATAAAATGTCTGTGTTGACCACCAGTTTGCATAGTGGTGTTGATTTCTTCACAATAAAAGTAAGGCATTAGATCCTGAAAGAGGAACTAGAGAGAATGTAGAAAGTAAAGGCCAAAGTAATCCCAGTGATGGTGTAATCTTTAGGCTTATGATTCTTACCTGGGAGTGTGGCTCCAACAGACCCCATGTACAATGTCAGAATTGTCTGTCTAGAAGAGTGCAGGAACAGCTAAGATCCTAAGCAGAAGCCTCCAACTCCCAGGCCTCTTGTAGAGGACTTGACATTAAAGAAGACACATACCATCTATAGGGCTGAGAAGGGAGTTTTATATATATTATTTAAAGACGCAATTTGACATGACACTTTCCTATGGAATCTCTCTCTCTCTGTGTGTGTGTCCCCTGTCACATTACCATTACTTCTGCTCACCAATATCTAAAGTAGTTTGAAGATAATCTGTGATTGTCTTTAAACTTGATATTATTTAAAAATATCATTGTTTTGTATCAGATTTAAAAACGGTATACGCCACCCCTTCTTTGATTTTATGTCATGCAGTACATACATGATTTTGTGCGTGTGTAAGTGTATAATAGCAGTTATAACAAAGTATATAACAAATTATACATATATATTACTATGCGTGTGACTGTGTGCTATATATATATATATTTCATTCTTCAGTCACAGAGTAAGGCTAAATTATGCTTGGAATCTTCAAATTGGCAAAGGATATTGAAATGCAGACCTGATTAACTGCGCATAAAACTTATTTGAGAATGTATATTTCCATGGTAGAATCAGATGTACTGATTTTATATTACAAACCTTCCAGAAGAAAGAATTGATTTTTTCTATACCTTTAGCCTTCATTCTTAAGTTAAAAATGCCATATATATTTGTGGAGATTACATTACCAATATTTTAATCACCGGATTATTTTGTAACTTTCAGCATTTAAATAATCCATCCATCCCTAAATATAGAAATAGATTTGCAGAAACTTCAAGGCGTATGGAGGAAGGTTTGCAATGTTTATGATCAGAAGGGGAAAAATGGCATTGACAAGCATGGATTATTTAAAGCGTGCAGATGTGAGCCATATAACCACTGCACTTTGATGCAAACCATAGAGAAAGGTGAAGGAGAAATGGTCTGTGCAAAACCTACAACCAATTCTTTTCCTCTACCCCCGCCCAGTTTTGGATACAAAAAGAACTTACTCTGATAGACATGGTATTTCGATTCTTTTTTTAAAAAAATCATTTAAATGACAGCATAGCATTGCCGTTCTCTTTATATGCATGAATGTCAACATCTGGTACCAACATTTTGACAATTCTATTAAAATGCCTCACCATTCCCCATCTAACACCTGTTAGCTCTAATTTCTTTCCTGAGACACACACCAGTAGACAGTGTAGATTCCAAATCATTTATCACTTTTAAAATACTTCCATATGGGGTAGTTTGGAAGGGTCTGCTTTGGCCTTAGGCACATGTTTTTTTGAATGCATTAAAATTCAGAAAAGAGAGAGAGGGAGCAAGCAGTGCAGACATTAATGTTTCATAGCATTCATGTCTGGTAATTATTAGTCAAAATTATAGTTCGCACATGACTTGACAAAGTGGACCATAGATGGTCCTGCTCCAGATATATGCAGCATGCAATATGTTCCAGGTTATTGAGATGTCAATCTGCAATAATAATGCAAATATCCCTTACGGGAGGCAGTGGAAAGAGGTGTGCAAAGCTCTGGAGTTTTGCTAGAAATGTCAGAAATATTACATCCAAAGTGAATGACATCAACAAGGGACCATGTACTTAAAATGTGCACAATTAGTGAATACTAGGCAACCTGTGACCCATTGGGTCATTGTTTCAGAGATATTTCCTTACTTGAACAGAGAAACAGAATAAACACAGGCAGGCCAAAAAAGCAGTGGGAACAGGAACAACTTCTGCCTTCCTGTTGGCTTCCCTATTGGTTTTTCTTGTAGCAAGCTTGCAGGAAACATGTATGAAAAATGGTAACTTTTTTCAGTGCTGTTGTAACTTCAAACAGTCACTAAATGTACTGTTGTAAGTTGAGGACTACCTTATTAGTGCACTATTAAGAAAAAGATGAGGCATCTCTTTGCCTACATTTAAATAATTACCTGTAAAACTAAAAGTAAGTTAAAATATGCATTAATTCATTAAACATCAGTTTGCATAGAGATATGTGTTATCAACTGTACTGTATAATAAGATTTCTAATTTCTTCCTCTTTTTGCCCTTGGGATACAAGCTAATCAAATCTACGATAGTCTGAAGAATTTGAGCTGGTTAGGCATATTGTGCAAATATATGGTAGCCATATGGTCAAGCTTAATGAATTCTAATGAATTGGGAGACTAATTCGGTAGCAAAAATCATTCAGGAAAGATGAAATTACTATATTAGAAGAGATAGTTCTACCAGCAGGTTCTAAGAAAGATTCAGGGAGGATATTGGCAATGTTATTTTATAAAGACTCAGATTTTGATCACAAATTGATGTTTCATCTGTCTTATGTTTTTCTGTATCTCACATTTGATCCAAATCTTGTGAGTAGATATATCACCACCAATTTTCTCCTTCTTGTGCCTCTACAAATTTGCAGTGTTTATAAACATTTAGGGTCCCATAAAAACTATAGTATAAGTGTTTATAATATGCCATGCTGTAAAATATATTGTATACATACCCGTATTTTTCGGAGTATAAGACGCACCGAAGTATAAGACGCACCTTAGTTTGGGGGGAGGGAAACAAGGGAAAAAGGCCTCTGCCTCCAAGCAATTTGCCAAACAGCAAACAGCACAGATGATATACACTGTTTGCTGTGTATTTCTGTGCATGTGTGCTTGACCCATAGAAATAGCAAAGAAATAGCAAATGTACATTATGCCAGAAAGTTTTCTTAAATGTAGTCACACTAACTCTTCCCAATTATTTAAATAGATCTACTCCAAGGTAACTAAACTCTAATACTAAACAGGACACTGTTACATTTCAGACTATACTTGTACAGAGCTGTTAAAATTAATTAAAATTTCTGGAAGTATACATTATTCTCTATTTAAAAGAAGATACAATAGCATTGGGCCTCTTCAGAGCAAGCATTGATTTTAAAAAGCTTCTTTATTTTGTTAAGTTGTCTAGATTTACAGGAATCTCCAACCTTGGCAACTTTAAGACTTGTGGACTTCAACTCCCAGAATTCCACAGCCAGCAAAGCTAACAAAGCTGGCTGTGGAATTCTGGGAGTTGAAGTCCACAAGTCTTAAAATTGCCCCTGGCTCTAAAACAATAATAAAGCAGTCTTTAAAAAATAAGTCTAATAATTTGAACATTCTACAGACATTTATAGTTATTCACTTACCCCCTTCAATCCAGTTCAGCAAAAAATAAAAATCTGCCTGTCTCTCCCAGCTATGCCTTTGTAGTTAGTTTCATTTTCATTTTCCCAGTGGCAAACCTAATCAGCTGTCGATCGGGAAACTCCTACTGACTTGCTTGGCTTTACAGGTTCTTCCCTCTTTCCTGCAAGCAGGTAAATTGCTGGAAGACAGAGGCCAAAGGGTGGGGGTGGCTGGGTGGGTGGGGCTGCATTCAGTGTATAAGACGCACCCAAGTTTTCACCCTCTTTTTGGGGGTAAAAAGGTGCGTCTTATATAAAGTGACCAGATTTTTTTTTTAAGCGGGACACAATTTGAGTTTTGCCCTCTACGCATGCGCAGAACGCTGCGCATGCGCAGAGGGCAAAAGACAGCGGCGTCCAGGCGGCCCTGCCCCCCCGTCAATGGTGTCCCCACACACACCCGGCGCCTTTGCAAAGCCCGGCCGACCTCGCAAGGCGGTTGTGCAAACGTTTTGCAGGAGCAGGCATCGCCCCCGAGCCCCGTTTCTGCAAAGAGGGGGGTGGCTGGGAAGCGATGCATGCAAAGCCGCCGGTGCATTTTTTTTTTTTGCAGCGGCCGGAGAGGGTGGCTAGAAGTCTCCCGACTGCACCGGTTGGATGCCGGCCTGCCGATTCGCCCATCCTTCCCACCCACCCAGCCAGCCCGACCCCGCCTCCCAGGGCCGTGGAAGCCCTGCCCGCTTTCCCTTCCTCGCCTCCCCGCTTCTCTTTTATTTTCGCTTCGCGCCCAGCCGCTTCCCGGAGTCGGGGTTCGCTCCGCCGCCTTTGCAAGACCGCAAACTCGGGTCAAGCCCGGCGCGGCCGGAAGAAGAATGAGCGAGCGAGGGAAGGAAGGAGGGAATCGTACGGCTCCGCCCCGGATGCACCAGCTGGCCACGCTATCTCTGTCGGGGCTGCAGCAACCCCAGGACCTCTTTCTCCAGGCACGGCTTCCGGATCCGGACTACTCTAAGGTGACCAGATGTCCCGATTTTGAGAGGGCCTGCTGCTGCTGCTGCTGCCCCTGCGGCTGGGCCCAACCTGGCCGTCCTCGAGTGCCTGCAGGCCGATTTTTTTGAAAGAATGCCCTAGTCGGGCATTGTTTTAAAAAATCGGGACTTTTTAAGAGGGTGGGCGGGACGCGGGACAAATGATTAAAAAGCGGGTCTGTCCCGCCAAAATCGGGACGTCTGGTCACCTTAGTCTTATACTCCAAAAAATATGGTATATAAGAACCATTCTTGCTTTAATTTGGTTAAAATTTGATGTGAACATATGCTAATGTTATTAATTTTGCCATTGCTGTATATTCTCCAATCTCCAGTCAGATATTGTCAGAATTGCATCTTTCTTCCAATGTTGGACAACATTTATTCTGCCGTGACCATGTATCCCAGTAAAGTATATTTTTTCCCTGGTATATTTTTTGCTTGGATCATACCTAGTTAAAGAAGTTGTGATTTCATTTCAAATTTAATTTCCAAAATGTTATGCATTATACTATATATATATATATTTCTGGTACTTTCAGAGGTCTTTTTTTTTTTTTTGCATGCCCACTGCATGTGGTAAAATGTTACTTCTGTTTCATGGCATTTCCACATTTATTACTATATGCTTGATTTATCTTGGAGATTATTGAAGGAGTTGTGTGCCATCTGTAAAACATTTTGTACCAAAATTCTTTTAGATTGTAGTTTGGAGTTAATGTTATGAAAACACATTTTCCCATTGTTATATTGTAATTGCTTCTTTAAAAAGTTGCATCCATTTTACACACATCTTTTATTTGTTTTGCCACTTTACCATATCTAAGTAGGAGTTTGCATATGTGCCCTAACATATAGTATTGATTTTATATAAAGTGTTTCAAATTCTGTCATTTTTCTTATGTCTCTTCCTCTTTCTTAAGACCAGATTGGTATCCTTCCCTCAATTTCTAAATACATCAACTATGGCATTCCACTAAATATTTCTTGCTATGTCTCCTATTCTATTCTATTCTATTCTATTCTATTCTATTCTATTCTATTCTATTCTATTCTATTCTATTCTATTCTATTCTATTCTATTCTATTCTATTCTATTCCATTCCATTCCATTCCATTCCATTCCATTCCATTCCATTGGAATGGAACAAAATAATACAAACAATAGATAAACAAAATAACATAAACAGCAAATAAAAACCACAGTAATAAATATTACATGAAATGTCTAAAGCTGAAGAAATAAATATCTAAAGAAACACCATCTGAAATAGAGTCACTGTTCAACACTGTCTGTATATATATTTTAATGGAGTTTAAACTGGACAAATATGCCTCGCACACCACCAAATGGGGAAAAATAGTGAAAACTGAAGGAATCAAGATGCCCTATAGAAATAACATCAAGAGTCTGGATGAAGATGATCACTATTAACACTTGGGCATCATTCAAGCTGACAATATCAAGCACACTGAAGTGAAGAGAAAGGTTAGAAATGAATACATCAAGAGAATGAATGAGATCTTAAAGTCGAAACTCAGTGGAGGAAATACCATCAAGGCAATTAAAACCCGGGCAATTCCAGTCAATAGATACACAGCTGGAATAGTGTACTGGACTCAAGCAGAAATAAAAGCCTTGGATAGGAAGACCAGAAAAATAAGGACAGTGAATTATGCCTTTCATCCCACAGTGATATTGACAAACTCTACTTACCAAGGAAAATAGGTGGACATGGAATGTTGCAAGCACATCAGATGACTGAAGAAGAAAAAAGGGCATTGGAAGAGTATCTGAAGGATAGAGAAGAAGATGCACTGAAGCTAGTATATCAGGAAGCCTTACTGTCTACTAAAGTCCCAGGGTACTTTAGAATTCAGACATACAGGCAGCAGCTGCATAACACACCAAACTTAACAATTGATTAAAAAAAGTATAGACAACATTGCAATACCTGGACACAGAAGAATAGAAGAGAAAGAACTGGAGAAGATAACAAAATACAAAGACCTGCAAATAGAAATAGAATGACTGTGGCAAAAGAAAGCAAAGGCAGTACCAATAGCAATAGGTCCCTTGGGTGAAATCCCAAAACAACTGGAGCACCATTTGAACATCACTGGCATTGACATATTTGTGATTAGTCAATTGCAAAAGGCAGCTTTACTCCGAACAGCTTAAATTCTACAATGATACCTCTAACACAGGGGTGTCAAACTCCAGGGGTGCTTAAATCTGGCCCGCAAGGCCAGCCTGGAAATATCAAAGGACCAGCCTGCGGTGCCTCTGGCAGCAAAATGGGGTGCTGGGGGGGGCCTGCGCATTTCCCCCTGTGCCCTGTTTTGGCCAGCAGAGTGCTGCAGGAGACCATCCAGGCTGAAAATGGGGCATGGGGGGCACACACGCCCCCCATGCCCCATTTTGGCTGCCAGGGTGCTGCAAGAGGCATCCGTCCCATCTCCCCCCCTATAGTTCTCCTCCATGGCCGGGCCATGGAGGAGAACTATAATGCTGATCCGGTCCTCGAAGAAATCCAGTTTGACACCTCTGCTCTAACACAATCAAACATTAACATCTGCCTATCCCAGATCCTTGGGAAGAACTCAATAGGTGGATAAAAATGCCAAATTCAATCTGAACATCTTGATGACCGTGTAGCAAAATATTCTTAAAAATCCAAAATACACTCATTAATGGAAGGGGAACAAAAACTGTCTGCCTCAAACATGGAGTAATCTCAGCAAGCCTCCAGTTCTGTGGGAGCTCCAAGCCTGGTCATATAACCAGGTCTTAAGGGTCTTTTGGAATATCAAAAGGAATTGAGCCAATCTAATTTCTGGGGAAAGGTTGTTCCATTAGGCCACAGTAGGGAAGGCATCTAATCCTGGCACTCACCAAATGAAGATAATTAGTTGATGGTATCTGCAGCATGCCTTCTCTGCAAGATCTGATTTGGTAAGTGATATAAGTGGGGAGAGGCAGTCCCTCAGATAGCCAGGTCCCATTGGCATAAAGGAGTTAGCACATTGAGTTAGATCAGCGGTTCTCAACCTGTGGGTCGCGACCCTTGGGTCGAATGACCCTTTCACAGGAGTTGCCTACCACCATCAGAAAACACATATTTCCGATGATCTTAGGAACCGACACACCGCTCCTCTATCCATCTCCAGGCGGGTCCACCCACATGCAAATAGACTACTGCAAAAAAAATGTACCATGGGAACTTCTGAGCATGCGCAGAAGCTGAATTTCCACCACTGCGCATGCATCGCCATCTTGTTTTTGGCTTTTTTTTGCAAATTTTTTTTAAAAAATCGGCACTGTGCATGCGTGTGCACGCAAAGTGCATGCGTGCCCATGAGCCACACCCACGCAGCGCAGGAGGAAGTGAACCGGCAGCGAGGTAAGTTAGAACCCACCCCTGAGTTTCCTAGTAATTTTATTATTTTATGGTTGGGGGTCACCACAACATGAGGAACTGTATTAAAGGGTCACGGCATTAGGAAGGTTGAGAACCACTGAGTTAGATGAAGAAGCAAACTGACAACCAATGCAGTTTGTGGAACAGAGGTATAACAAGTGCTTCTTCTAGGAGCACATATAACTGCCTCCATGGCTGCATTTGTACTAGTTGAAACTTCAGGATATTCTTCAAGGGCAGCCTCATGTTTAGGACATTGTAGTAGTCCAATCTGGAAGTGATTGGGACATGAGTGATTGATTGTAAGCAGGACTTGATAAGCTAGGAATGCTATCCAAGAAAAGCAACTCACTTTGTGTTACAATCTAAAATATTGAAGAGCAAGACGACCTGTGTCTTTTGAATCTTGTAATTTTTTAAAAAAATAAATCTGGCTCTTTTCTGCATATAAATTTACAGATAATTTCTTGCATTCTTGTAATGTCCTCTCTGAAACTGTAATTGGCACCATTTGGAACAAATAATTTATTTTGGGAGATATATTTATTTTAATGATTGCAATTAATCCCATCAAGATGCCTTTAGATTTGTCCACTTTTCTCTTTTGAGTTCTTGCTGTTATTTAATATAGTTCTTTTGACACATATTTTTTATTTTTACTGTCAAATGAAGACCAATATCGTTCACTGAGTGGGCATATTTCATGTTCCTTTGTTTAGGAGTACTTAGCCATTCTACCTTTCCATCTCCACACATTTCCAACCAAAGGTGTAAAGAACTATATGCAGCAAGAAATAGACAAACCAGAAATAAATGTGACATATTTCCATATTTAATATTTCTGAATTATCTGAATAAGAAAGTCATTTGGCTTAGATCAATAAATATGGAAATATAACAGAACCATTTGGCTGAAGTGGATTAAACCAACTCAGCACCAAGTGAGAAATCTAACAGATTCCTAACCAGCCTAGCTGACAACTTCATTGTCCAAAAAGTGGAGGAGGGAACTAGAGGGGCAGCCATACTGGATTTAATACTTACAAACAGAGAAGAAACAATAGAAGGAGTTGAAGCTGCAGGAACACTTGGCGAGAGTGACCACGTAATACTAAAATTCACCATAAAGCAAACACAAATAACTGAACATAACAACACCTATATCCCAGACTTCAAAAAAGCCAACTTCAATAAACTCAGAGAAAACTTGGGGAAGTTCCCTTGGATGAAAGTACTAAAGGGTAAAACAACTCAAGAAGCCTGGGAGATCCTAAAAAACACGATCTTAAAAGCCCAGAACACCACAATACCGATGAGGAAGAAAAACAAGAAATCCAAAAGGAAACCAGCATGGCTAAACAAAGACCTCACCGATAAACTGAATGAAAAAAAAGATAAATACAAAAAATGGAAAGATGGGCACATAACCAAGGCAGAGTACCAACAGACAGCCAGAATCTGTAAAGAAAAAATCAGGACAGCAAAGGCCCAGAATGAACAAAGACTCGCAACAAAAGTCAAAGACAACAAAAAAAGCTTCTTCCAACACATAAACAACAAGAAAAAAATCAAAGAAACAGTTGGTCCACTAAGGAGAGAAGACGGCAAAGAAGTAACAGACAACACAGACAAAGCAGAGCTACTGAACACATTCTTCGCATCAGTCTTCACACAAAAGGAAACTGCAGCTCAACTACCCAGCAACACAAAAATAAAAAACAGATTCGAAGCAAGACTCAACCTAAGCAAAAATACAGTAAGAGATCACCTATCTGAACTTAATGAATACAAAGCACCAGGACCTGATGGATTACACCCCAGAGTCCTAAAAGAACTAGCAGAAGTCATTTTGGAACCACTGCACCACATCTTCCACAAATCCTGGAACACAGGGGAACTCCCCGAGGACTGGAAAAGAGCTGATGTGGTTCCCATCTACAAAAAAGGTAAAAAAACAGACCCAGGAAACTACAGACCAATCAGCCTAACATCAATACCTGGGAAAATACTGGAAAAAATAATTAAAAACCAGATCTCACATCATCTAGAAACAAACCAAGTAATAACCAACAGCCAACACGGATTTGTTAAGAACAAGTCATGCCAAACCAACCTCATTTCATTTTTCAACACTGTGACCAAATTAGTAGACCAGCGAAATGCAGTAGACATCATATACCTGGACTTCAGCAAAGCATTTGACAAAGTAGACCACAACCTACTTCTTCATAAGCTAGAAAAAAGCGGGATAGACAGCTACACAACCAGATGGATTAACAACTGGCTGACCAACCGTACCCAACGAGTAGTCCTCAATGGCTCTAAGTCCACATGGAGAGAAGTAAGCAGTGGCGTACCACAAGGTTCCGTCCTAGGCCCAGTACTCTTTAATATCTTCATAAATGACCTAGATGAGGGAATAGCAGGAGAACTAACCAAATTTGCAGACGATACCAAGCTGGCGGGAGTAGCAAACACCCCAGAGGACGGACTCAAAATCCAGAGGGACCTTGACAGACTCGAACACTGGGCCCAAACCAATAAAATGAAATTTAACACGGAGAAAAGTAAAATTCTACACCTAGGTAAGAAGAATCAAAAATACACATACAAACTGGGTGAAACCACACTCAATAGCAGCGATTGCGAGAGGGATCTTGGAGTCTTGGTAGACAGCCAACTAAATATGAGCCAGCAGTGTGCAGCAGCAGCCAAAAAGGCCAACGCAGTCCTGAGCTGCATAAATAGAGGGATACAATCAAGGACCAGAGAGGTACTAGTACCACTCTATAAAGCCTTGGTCAGACCACACCTAGAGTACTGCATCCAGTTTTGGTCACCACACTACAAAAAAGACATTGAAACCCTAGAGAAAGTGCAGAAGAGAGCAACCAGGATGATAAAGGGTCTGGAAAATAAAACATACAAAGAGTGGTTGCAGGAACTGAGCTTGGCCAGTCTGGCGAAGAGAAGGACCAGGGGTGACATGATAGCAGTGTTCCAATACTTGAGGGGATGCCACAGAGAGGAGGGGAGCAGGCTGTTCTCTATAGCACCAGAAAGCCAAACAAGGAATAACGGATGGAAGCTGACCAAGGAGAGATTCAACCTGGAAGTGAGGAGAAACTTTCTGACGGTGAGAGCGATCAACCAGTGGAACAGCTTGCCAGCGGAGGTTGTGAGAGCCCCAACACTTGCGACCTTTAAGGGGAGACTGGACTGCCATCTGTCTCAAATGGTGTAGGAACTCCTGCTTGAGCAGGGGGTTGGACTAGATGACCTACAAGGTCCCTTCCAACTCTAATAATAAATCTAAATCTAAAAAGTGGTGTAGGGTTTCCTGCCTATGCAGGGGGTTGGACTCGAAGACCTCCAAAGTCCCTTCCAACTCTGTTATTCTATTCTATTCTATTCTATTCTATTCTATTCTATTCTATTCTATTCTATTCTATTCCATTCTATTCCATTCCATTCCATTCCATTCCATTCCATTCCATTCCATTCCATTCCATCCCATTCTATTCTATTCTCTCTCATGGATTAAGGCAAATATATGACATGTACTAGGATAATTTTGCAAAATCTAGGTCGGTCACTGGGAACAACCCCTCTCTCCTCTTTTTCTATTTTTCTGGCTATCTACACCTTAGTTTATCTCAGGGGTCCCCAAACTTGGCAACTTTAAGACTTGTGGACTTCAACTCCCAGAATTCTGGGAGTTGAAGTCCACAAGTCTTAAAGTTGCCAAGTTTGAAGACCTCTGGACTTTATCTTATGTGGGGTTTTTTTTCATGCTTAAAAAAAAACCAGTCCTGAAGATTTGAAATCACCTTCTACTTACCCCCCCCCCGAAAAAAGAAAAGAAAAAAGAAAAAAGATAAGATGGATAAAAGAACAAATGATAAATTCTGTAAGTTAATTACTGATTCTTAAATAATAACCATGATGTGTAAATTGGTTGCATCTAGGAAAATTGAATTTCCTTCATCAAATTCCTTTCCTATAAGTTAGCATTTTATACTTCAATTAAAAAGAAAAAAATGAATTTATTGTAAAAATTCACAAAGAATCAAGTGATAATTTAAACTGTCCAACATTCTCTGTCATAATTTTGCAAAAGTAGGGAGGTACATAGAAGATGATTTATAATCTGAGAAATGACAAATTTATTCAGTTCTGGACAGTTAAAATATTCATCAGTAAATATGTGGATACCTACATTTTCACACATCTGCTGTTTACTAAATAACATTACAGCACAGTTTTAATCTTATAAGAAATTGTTTGGAACTTAAAATAAGTGCACTTAATTAAAGGAAGGCTGTGAAAATGTGCATTAATCTGATATGACTAATAGCAAAGTGCATGAAATTGCTAATTAGAATTTCATTAGAGGTGCTGCTTTATCAGACTGTGAATATCACAACCTTTAAAATTCTTTCAGGAAGGCTTAATTCATTTTCAAACAGAAATATTCTTTAAAGACATTTGATATGTTCTGAAGGAAGTTATAACTTAGCCTGAAACATTAAATGTTGCCAATATTCCATAGGAATAATATTTGAATGGAAATCTGCATTATGTACTTTGTTCTTCAGTTACCGGAATATTTTCTTTCCCATTGAATCATTTAAATCATTGAATCATATTGTTTAACTAAAACAATTAGATAAAGAAAAACTATTTATTCTTAAGATATTTGTGTTCACATTTAAAACTGCTATATAATTTTTTTAAGAAAAAGGAACAATGCATGTTAATGTATTTATAATAATGTGGCATGAAATCAACAAAAGTCATATGGAAACTCAAGAAAAGGGGGAAATATTGCACAGAACATAATAAGAAATAAAGTTACACCAATTATAATGCATTAAGCTGAATAGAACTCTATGTCTAAGCATTATGGTTTGTCTGGGATGGATTTTTTTTTGCATACAAAATCATCTGAAGAAGAAGCTATCTTTGACCCATCTCTCTTACCTTAGTTATAAAAAAACACATGCTTGGTTTATATTAGGGACTCTGCCAAAAATAGATCTCTGCGGAGCCTGAATAGACACAAATATCTTATTCAGAACAGAACCACATTGGGATCTTAAGGATTAAAGCCCACTAAACTTGTCTTCAACCCCATTGTTAGTTCTCAATATGGATTAGGATCCTATGTGGCTAAATTGTGGAAAATCTACTTACAAATCTGTATAGTTCAGATTACATGAGGTTTGACAATAAAATGTCCATTGTAGAAAACTGCACACAAAAGTATACTGTGTCTGCATATATGTAAGCACATATATATTATACTCTGACTATAATATGTACTCATGCATGTGTCTGTGTCTGTGTGTATTCCAACTTCATAATCAGGTTTTTTGCAATTATCTACACTGATAAACCAAGGAAACCAATCCATGGTCTAAATAGGTGACATTCAATGACAGTTATTTTCTTCTTATGGATCTGATCCAAATAAAACCGTCATGGCTGGAGATGAACCAGCACTTTTTTTGTGATCCCAGAAACTTCAAAGGAGATAGCATCTAATAATGGATACTTCTTTGCACTGCATACTGCTAAGCTACAACATTTATTTATATATATATATCAAATTTGGAGACCTCCCTTCTCATTCACAGAGTGATTCTGTGCAGTAGTGGGTTCTAAAACCCTTTACTACTGGTTCACGTGCGCACTTGCATGCGCTCGCAACACTACTGCTCATGCGCAGAAGCGTCCCGGGCGGGTGAGTGGAGCGTCCCGGGTGGGTGGGCAGACCCTCCCGCCGCTGGTGCTACTGGTTCTAAGAACCGGTCCGAACTGGGAGCAACCCACCGCTGATTCTGTGGTTGCCTTAAGGTAGGGGTGGCCAAACTATGGTTCTTTGAGGACCTGGGGACTTCAACTCCCAGAATTCCTGAGCCAGCCATGCATGCATGGCTAGCTCAGGAATTCTGGGAGTTGAAGTCCACAGATCCTCAAAGAACCATAGTTTGGCCACCCCTGCTAAGGTTTCCAGCAGCTGGATGAGCTAATTTCACCCCACAAAATGTCTGAAATTCCCTGGATCTGACTCGTCACCTTCTGACATGCAGTCAAGGCCATTCAGAAGAGGACAAACCACTTAGAACATCAGGGATGACATCATGACAAGATATGGATATGATCTACTTTTTTCTTTCAAATGACCAATCCATAGACTGATTGATTCATTGATACATAGTCCTGGAAATGTCACACAATATCTGGAATGGTCCTTAAACTGACAGAAATTGTACATCCTTAACCCAATGGCTTTCCCAGCTCAGCAGATTCCATTAGTCTCTAGTGTCAGCTTCAGTATCAATAATATTTTTGTGGCGTGGGGGGAGGGAAAGTTTGATAAGCTATTGGTGTTACTGTCTGGGATGGGTTAGTGTGTTCAAATTGAGAGCTGAGGAGCTACAGTATCCTAGGTCTCTCTTTGCCCCATACATGAAGAAAAACTAAACCAGCTATAAAACTTAAATAATACTTTCTCTACTTCGACATTAGTTGACAGGGTTAGCACATGGAAATTCATACCCTCTAGAATTACTAGGAGAATCTGATGAAAGAGAAGAGCTGTGCAAAGCATTTGAACTTTGTAAACTTTATTAGTATGAGCAAGACACCCCTGCAGAAGAATTAAAGCAGTCACATCCTCTGAAAGGCTCCCTTGGTTGTTTTGATGACTCTCTTTGGCTTCCTAGATACATTTGTGTGGGTGTACATGTACAGCTGCTTCAAAGGTAACCCAGCTAAAATTTGTGCAGATATACATATGGAAAATAGCTTTCAAAGCAGTCGTGTAAATCGTCAAAGATGCAGCTATTTTAATGCTTTGAGGAGGGATGCTTTGCATAAACTAAATACTGTGTGAGAACTATATAAATCTTTTGAAAGAGATGCATTAAGTCATTACATCCAGGACATTTTTGTCTAAATTTGTGTATCTACTTCGAAAGCTGCTTTCGGTTATCTCTGCAGACATGCCAAAGCTAAGTGTCTGCACATGCCACTGTCCCTTGTTTTGAAAAGGCTTGCACAATCCATTTATTCGTGTCTATTTAGCTAGAATTTCACTCCAAGGTAATTGAGTAAAATAGTGCAGACTTAAAGAGTTTATCAACACTGCATAGAAATCATTTAAAGTTCATTAGATAAGTTGTTATAAACTTACACTAAATAATTTAGATGAAAAGGGTGATGAAAAGAATACACACCGAAAAAGTAAGCTGCAAGAATCATTTCAGATTATTGCCTGTTTTCTATATGTTAGAACTTTTTAACTCTTTCAGAAGTTAACTTTTAACTTTTAAATTGTTATTAGGTATAAAGAAACATTCTAAAATCTGTTCTTTCTTCTGTATTTTAACAGGACAAAGCTGTTAGCTTTATTAATCCCATGAGAATGTCTGTATATTCAAATTTTGATGCATTAAAGCAGGTGTGCCAATCTTGGCTGGGGAATTCTGGAAGTTGAAGTCCACAGTTCTTAAAGTTGCCAAGGTTGGGCACCCCTGTACTAAAGTCTTCAGTAGGGATATATACGTGTGTGTGTGTGTTTGTGTGTGTGTGTGTGTGTGTGTGTGTGTGTGTGTGTGTGTGTGTGTGTGTGTGTGTGTAGCATTTTTTGTTGATAAATGAAAATAAAGGGAGACTATTATAGATCTATTTCGAGCTATTTAGCACTCGTCAGATAGCCATACCCTTACTGGGATTTGCCTTTCGGCCCCTCCTGGGGCCATCCAGGCAGTTTTTTATAGCCAACAAACTATATTGTCTGTATGTGTAACATTTTTTTTGCTGATAAATGAAAATAAAGGGAGACTATTATAAATCTATTTCGAGCTATTTTGCTCTCGTCAGATAGCCATACCCGTAGTGGGATTTGAACCTGGGCAGTCTGCTTGTAAGGCAGAAGTGTTAACCTCTAGGCCAGGGGCCGAAAGGCAAAAGGAAGCTGTGATGTTTCCTTCCATACACCAGGATGACTCGACAGAAAAAACATATATAACCCTTTCCTGGTGAAGAGCTGATAGGGAACAGAACCTGGCCTAGAGTTTAACACTTCTGCCTTACAAGCAGACTGCCCAGGTTCAAATCCCACTACGGGTATGGCTATCTGACGAGAGCAAAATAGCTCGAAATAGATCTATAATAGTCTCCCTTTATTTTCATTTATCAGCAAAAAAATGTTACACACACACACACACACACACACACACACACACACACACATGCTTCAATTGTTTAGGAGTGGTACATTAATCTTCCTACTTGTTCCAAAACTATTTTTGAAGGTTATTAATTTATTGATATCCTTCTATGATATGACAAATCTTGGTAGCTTACATGATATAAAAAGAAGCATCAAAACATAAATAATATTTCAAACTAGCTAATTAAGTAACACATTGTAAAACAATGAAACTGAATATCCAAAATATAACTATAACAAAATTGGTATCACCATTGAGAAGCAGTGTCCTCTAGCCTGGGTCTCTCTCATCTCCCAGAAGTATGAAACCATAGGAATTTCTCCCTAGTTGATCTAGTACATGGGTGTCAAACTTGTCACATCACATTGCCGTCACATGATGTTTCACAACCTTTTTCCCCTTCGTGGAGCTGGTGTGGCCATTGCCTGTACGTGACGCATCCAGCCCATGGGCCACCAGTTTGACATCACTGATCTAGTAGGTCAGTCAGGTTGGAGTAGATCAGGGGTGGATTCTAACTTACCTCGCCGCTGGTTCACTTCCTTCAGTGCCGTGTGGGCGCATGCATGCGCAGTGCCAAAAATTCTCAATTTTTTAAAAAAGCTGAAAACAAGATGGTGGTGCATGCACAGTGCCAAAAACTCAGCTTCTGCACATGCGCAGAAGAAAAAAATTCCCCAAAAAATTCCCCAAAAAATTCTCAAAAAAATTTCCCCCAACCCCCCCCCCCCCAAAAAAAAATCCAAAAAAAGAGATGGCAGCGTCCATGGACCGGCACCGACAGAACCGGTTCCATGACATCATCATGACATCACCAGAAGTTTGCTACCAGTTCTATAGAACCGGTGCGAACTGGGAGGAACCCACCTCTGGAGTAGATGATCCATTAACAGACATTAACAACATCTATAGACCATGCAAAAGAAACAGTCAACCAGCCCCAAAGAGAAAAAGACTTCAGCACCTCTCCACCAGTAATCAGCACTCAGATTAGCATAGATGAACTCCAAGGTCAACTTCAGACCAACAATCAAGTAAGCAATACCCCAACCAAGAAACTGCCAAAGAAGCCATAAGTAAACAACCCAACCAAAGAATCTCTAAGACTGCTCCCTCCCACACAGACAAGCAAGTCATCAGAGTATAAACTGACAGCAAACAACACTCCTTACTAGCACTGATGATGTTACCTAGTTAGGGTAATGAAATGTCTGCAAGAATACCAGCAAGCTCAGAGAGCACCAAAGACCCCTCATTTCAACTTTGAGCTACAAATATTCTCCATTATCATTGATAACCTTGCAGTAACATCTGTCAAACCATAAAGAGCCTTATGTATAAAAAAACCAATATTTTATATTATACTTGAAAGTAACCCGTGTAGGGTCCACAGTAACTAGTAACTTTAAAGCCCTACATGGCTCAGGACCAGGCTACTTGTGGGACCGCATCCTGCCACATACCTCCCTAAGAACTGGTTAGGTCCCATAGAGTTGGTCTCCTCCAGGTCCCGTCAACCAAGCAATGCCGGTTGGCAGGACCGCGAGGGAGAGCTTTCTCTGTGGGAGTTCCCTCTCTTTGGAACCAACTACCACCAGAGATCCAAACTATCCCCACCCTGCTGGCCTTCCGCAAAGCCGTGAAAACAGGGATTTTCAAGCAGGCGGGCTAAAACTAGACCAATGGAAACATCAGTGGTCTACCCATGTATGAATGATGATAATGTTTCTTAAATCTTTTATAATTGTTTTTAATTAATATTATTATGCTTTTTTAATTGATTGTTTCTCTTACATGTTGTATGCCGCTCTGAGTCCCTCGGGAGTTGGGCGGCTTATAAGAATGAATGAATGAATGAATGAATGAATGAATGAATGAATGAATGAATGAATAAACAAACAAACAAACAAACAAACAAACAAACAAACAAACAAACAAACAAATAAATAAATAAATAAATAAATAAATAAATAAATAAATAAATAAATAAATAAATAAGGCTTCTGGTTAGGAGATGGAATACAATGCTCTAAAAAGAGTTCTAGTTACTTAGTATAGGTTGTCTTTGCATAACAACTGCCCTGAAGAGCCATAGTCCAAAGTTACAACAGTGCTGAAAAGTTACATTATCATCATCCTCACACTTATGCCCGTTTCAGTGTGCCCGCAGTCATATGGTAGAGACTTGAGTTCTTTAAAACCAGTGGGCATTTATGACTATTGCAGCATTCCATGATCATGTGATCAATATTAGCAACCTTCACAGCAAGCTTCCAACAGAGTCAATGGAGAAGTCAGCAGTAAAATTCCAAGTTGCAATCACATGATGTCTTGCTTAATGACCTGTGGTGAGTTGCTTAATGACTGAATGGTAAGTGCTGTCATAAGCACATAACATTGCAATCATGTTATATTTTGCTTAATGACTGTGGTGCTTAGCCACAGACTTCCTGTCCTAATTGTGGTTACTAAGTGAGAACTATGTGTAGTATCTAAAGGCAGCCTCATGTGATGTGCATTGAAGTAATCTAACCAAATGATAAGGACGGTCTACGTTACTGTATATTTTTCCGCATCAGGTTAGACTGAGATGGATCAGATTGAGGAGCATATATGTCTCCTCAATCAAGTGCAACCTTGCTTCTTTCATATTTACTACTTGTTTGCTTTTCACCATTTTTAAGCATATCAATATATTTAATATAAATGAGGCAAAGTTCCACTTTCAAGCAATAAATTACATTTTGTAAAATATCTAAGAAGGTCTATAACTTCAGGTTATAGCTATCTATCTTCACCAATAGTGGCAAGAGAACAAAAATGGTTCATTTACTTTGATTTAATTATTCTGATTGCATTGTTCAAAAACTCATAATCGCTCATCTGCAGTACAAAAGATTATTGAAAATGAATAAAGCATGAATAAAATATTTATTGAGTATTTTTTAGTTTTTCAAAACTAGTGAAATAGCATTTTGGCATCATTTCAACTTCATATACAGTATATTTTAACATCAGTGGATGATTTGTCAGCAGGCTAAAACAGAATTCACAAATTTGCCTTTTTATGTATTTTTCTCCTACAATAAATATATTACTTTAAAAAATTCAGTCTAGGCATAAGTGGACAAAAAATATGCTTATTAAATCTACTGTCTGCACTCAAAAGTGAAATGTCAGTCTTAGTTATCTTACATCTAAGCAAGGCAAACATATCTTCTAATTATAATGCGCTACATGGGTTAAAATATGTTATTTTAAAAATAGAATTGTGACATTTGTTGTTCATTTTATAACTGATTAAGGATACTTCAACCTCATTTTGTAGAAAAGCATATAATGTAATTCAATTCAAATAGACATGTATGAGAGCCAATTAAGTGTAATAGCTAAAGGCACCAGGCTAGAAACAAGGAAATTCTGAGTTTTAGGAGTCAAGATTGACTCTACCCCCAAAGGCACAGACAGAGGCCCATGACAACAATTGTATTAGTTTTCTAAAAGAAACAACCACCTGTTCCATTAATTCTTTGAATTGTGGAAGTTCAGATGCACAGTATCTATCTATCTATCTATCTATCTATCTATCTATCTATCTATCTATCTATCTATCTATCTATCTATCTATCTATCTATCTATCTATCTATCTATCTATCTATCTATCTATCTATCTATCTATCTATATTTATTAAATGTATATGCTGCCCATCTCTCCAATAGGGTGACTCTAGGCAGCTTAGTTATGCCTCTTTGCTGAAAAACATAGACCTCAAAATGTGCAAGATCTTGCTGTCGTTCAACAGATGTTAGTGCAAAACTATATTTTCATTGAAATGAAGTGCATATACAAGAAGCTCATTGATTACTGGACTTTATAAATGTCATGTTTTTAACTTGGTAATTGATTGGAGGATCATAAAAGTATTTGAAATAGATAAACTAATAAAAAAGAATTATTATATTGTTTGCTTTGCTTTGCTTTTACTTTGGTAAAGTATGGTTCCAAAAAACCCCCCACCTGACTTGGTATCAGAAAAAATAAGAAGAGATTCACTTATAAGAAAATATCTTATATAATTTCTTGTAACAGCCATAATGCTACTAGGCAGGCAACATTGATTCCATCAGACACATAAGATTGTTAATACTAGACCACTCTAGAGTGAATGCAGGGATAAAATATAACTTTATATGACAATAATATGTAGCATTAATATCAGAAATATTGGACCCTTCAAAGTTGTCAGCTTGCATTATCAGTATGGATGGGTGAACACATATGATACATTAGCGTTCAAGGTTTGCAATAAATTTATACTTTGATCCCTATTGAAAGAGACTACAGCAGCATTTATTCTTGATTCTTATATGCTAGCAGCTTCTGTTCAATTGCAATTCATCGTATGTTGTGGAAGAGATGTTTGGTTATGAGATTATTCAAACTGCATTAGGTCAGATGTTTTACATGTTTTCTATTTAGGTCTATATCAGCAGCAATTATTTGGTAAGACTATATTTTTGTTATGTTATGCACTGCTCTAGGCACAATACTAAAAAAAACGCCTTTTGAAATAGTACAGTGGATGCACTGAACCTTTAAAGGCTTGGCTAGTATATTTTGATTGTTATACTTTGCTAACCACCAAAACTAGAAAATACATCGAAGATGGTGTGCATCAGGGGTGGGTTCCTAATTTTTTTACTACCACTCTGTGGGCATGGCTTATTTTGTGGGTGTGGCTTGCCAGCCATGTGACTGGGTGGGCGTGGGCCTCGGGAGCTTGGCAGTGGCTGGAGAAGCAGGGGGGCATTGCCCACCCGCAGTGCAGCCCCCCGCAGTGGGAGCAGCAAGACCGCAGCAGCGGTTCTTCTAGGAGGCTCCGTCCGGCCTGAATGCTTCTCCCCATTCGATGATCCTAGGCTCCTGCCACCCGTTCCCCCTCCCCTCAGCAGCTCAAGAAGCCTCGAACGTGCAAAAATGCCTAGGATCATCACCACGTGTTCGTGGCTTCTCAGACTGCTGAAGGGAGGGGAACTGAGATAGGTCCTGCCGCCCGTTCTTTCAGCGTCTCACGCGCTCCCTCAGCCATCCTCCCCTGCTTGGACTCACTGTGGGGTAGGAAGGCAGTGCATGCGCAGTGCCGGAAGCTCGGCTTCTGGGCATGCGCAGAAGAAAAATTTAAAAATAAATTAAATTTTTTTTAAAAAAAATGGCGGTGCCCAAGCATTGGCAACCGACCGCACCGGTACTGTGACGTCACCAGCGGGCCGCTACCGGTGCTATAGAGTGGACCGCACTGGTAGGAACCCACCACTGGTGTGCATGTACTGTATGTTTGTCTGTCTATCTGCTTCTCTCCCACTCTTGCTCTTTCTGTGAATCTCTGTGTGTGGTTTCCAAAATATGGATGGAAATAAAGAGCAGGAGTTCCTGAAAGTCAAACTTCAGAATTCGACATAATTCTTCTGCACCTTTTGTCATTATGCTTAATTTAAAAAAACACAGAGAAATAAAACAGCCCAGTCAATCTACTAGGGATCTTTCCCCCTAAATTGTCTCTACGCAAAAGGCAAGCTCTGCAGAGAGGGCTGCAATTATTGGATATGAGCATCTCTCATTTCTGCCTCCAGACCACTGGAATACTTGTGTTTATTCTGAATTAATGGCAGACTTGATTAAGCAAATTTGGCATACCCAACCACTCTGGACTTATAGACCATCCAAGACAGTGTTGGGTTGCAAATTATTTTGCTACCGGTTCGCGCATGCGCAGAAGTGTCCCGGTGAATGGGCGGAGCCTCCCACCGGCGGTGCTACCGGTTCTAAGAACCGGTCCAAACTGGGAGCAACCCACAGTTATTCCAAGATGCATAACCTATAGCTCTTTCATTTGTAGCTGCAAAAGGTTGGAAACTGACTGCAGGTTCTAGAAAACACGATTGTATTTGGTTATCATATCTAACACTGAAAATGAGCTTCCTTTACCAAATGAAATGGAGTTTTCCTTCTTCATAATTTTTGCCATTTGGCATCATTTTTTCCCCCTTTAAACATTTCTTTTCTGGACAAGGTTGTGTGCATGTGTGTGTGTGTATGTTTGCGTGTGTACAAACACACAAGGACTTGGGATGAGGATATTTAACAATATAACCTTCTCAGGAAGGTTTGGACAAGAATATTCCCAGCCTCCTTTTTCTGCTTGTTTTAAAAGAGGCCTACAGGAAGATTTTTCAAAACTGAAAAATTGAATTGTCATTTATTAATTTAATTTTTACTGACAATTTCAGCAATGTAATCTCAGATTATCAGAAGTAGAGTTAAAGGGGCATTTATTTTCCACTCTACTTATAGTCTTCCATACAAATAACTTAAAGTTCAGTATTTGCTTCTCATGTAAACCTTCATGGAAGGATTAGCTGTGGCATTCATTAATTGCCAGATGAATGTGTATGCACTCCAGTTTATAATCCAGTTAAGCTGAAAGGTCCTGACTGATAGCTTGTGCATTCAATACCTAGAGATGCACATAGTAATTCCTGTGAAAGAAACCAACTATGTTTGCTAACGGAAGTAAGGGAATAAATATCCTTTTCTCTTCTCCTTCTTAAATTGCAGTTTGATTTCACTTCCTTTTACACTCGGCATGTCCACAGATCCAGCAAAACTCGGACATGATGTTTCCCATTTTGATACCTATGTGAGAAAATATCTTTCCTGATATATGATGTGTGTGTGGTGTGTGGGTGGGTGTGGGTGTGGGTGTGCCTCAGCATGACATTTGCTTCACATGCACAAATCGTTATAGGAAGCCATACTATATATTTAATAATATATTAAATATATGATTCCTAGGTAGAAAAGGAGTAGTGGTCCAATGTTTTAATAGGTTTATCGGTCTGGGTAAAGCTGTTCCATACATTCTAGAATGATCACAGTAAATATTGGGATTGTGCTAACATTTGGTTTGAAAGGATTTCTATTGAGCCAGACATTTTGTTTGAATCTGTGAACTGAATCTTCAGAACACTGTGAATATCTAATTGAACCAGTTGCTTCCAAAGTTGTTTGAATCCATTCTGGAGATCTGAAAAGCTTTTATGCACGTGTAAATGAATTTTTCAAAAAAGGTTGAAAAGCCTGAATCAATTCATTATATTTTTTTCAAATTGTTTCAAAAGTCTTTTTTTTTAATGATTCAACTATTTGAACCAATGTAGGCAGTTACATAGCCCTAGATATTTTATTTGTCTTCCTTAAAAGATTTTAATGAATGTATTAATTTGAAGCAGAAAAAAAATGCTAACTCATGCCAAAAGATGGTGAGGCTGCCACTGCTGCTGGTGGTGATGGTGGTGGTGGAGGATAGAAAGACCACATTTTCTTTCTTTCTTTTTTTTTAAATTCAGATTTGAAAAGCTTTGTAGACAAGCTGTCAAAATCTGGACTGTAATATCCTAACCTTTATAAGTAATCCCCAAAGCCTAGCTAATCAATTGAAGATCATAAAATATTAGACTTAATACTGCAAAGTGGTGCTATATAATTCACATAACAAGCTCCTACATAATTCAAACAGCAAACATATTCTTCTCCTCAATGATGGGAGGTTGTTTAGATCAGCAGGAGAATGTCAACACATGCCACATTTCATGGATCTACTGCTTTTCGAGAACCCTATTAAGTTAATTGCTGGTTTCTGACAGCAGAGAGCATGCTGGGAACACAGCAAGCTTTATTAGCCTTTCGGGCATTTGCAGACATCAGCCATTTTGCCCCTACTTGTATAGATGAGGAGCTGCACAGGAGAACTAAATCAAATTACAAGACAATCAACGCTCCTGGCATCGCCTTTGTGCAAAGTTCCTTTGACATTCTAAAGAGGTTTCAGTGCCAAACATGGGCCTGTTTAGTTTTTACAACCACTTCCTATACACACTGCAAGAAAAGGAGGTGGGAGCAGTGGGCAAAAACTAATCAAGCAATTTACCTCACGTTTCATTGCATAGGTGAATAACCTAAAATATGCAATCAGAATATGCTGCCTCACATCTACTTAATGAAGCTTTGTTGGTAGCTATTAATAGAAAAACAGCCTCCAAGTATATTAACAACACATTAGAGTTTTCATTAACTATGTGCTTTGAGGCATTAATGTCAAAAACATCATAAAACACAGTTCTCTCACCTCCACCTCCCCCCACCATGCCCCCAGCTATAGGAGACAGGGGGCTTGAAAAATGTCTACAAGCCTGACTTCTGGTCTCTGCCCATATGGATTTTTCTGGTTATTAAGTGGCAGCAGAGGGCAGCCTTTTCTTCCTGGTACAGTAAGGGTGGATAACCTCTGGCCCCTCCAGATGTTGCTTAACATCACACATTCTTGGCTATGATTGCAGGGGTTACTAGGAAGTTTGGCATCTCTGGAAAGCCACTGGTCCCCTATCATTATCATATATCTTTTTTGTTGCTCAGAGACCTGGTTTTCATTCCAAATTATTGAGTACTCCAATCTTCATAGCATTGGTGAAATTTATCCTTGATATCAAATCAGGAATCTAGCACCAGAGAGAAGCTAGAGAGGCAGTAGAATTTTATTTATTTTATTTATTTGCACGCCCCTTACAGACCTCTTAGGAATAAGGTGAGGTAGACAGTAGACAGTCTAAGGTTAAAGTTTTGGGGGTTTGGGGAAGAAACCACAGAGTCGGGTAGTGAATTCCAGGCATTGATCACTCTGTTGCTGAAGTCGTATTTTCTGCAGTCGAGTTTGGAGCGGTTTACATTAAGTTTGTATCTATTGTGTGCTCGTGTATTGTTGTGGTTGAAGCTGAAGTAGTCATTGACATGTAGGACCTTGTGGCAGATAATTTTATGAATTACATTTGGATCGGTTGAAGGTGACGTAGTTCTAAATTGTCTAAGCCAGTGGTTCCCAACCTGGGGGTTGGGACCCCTTTGGGGGTCGAATGACCATTTCCCAGGGGTCGCCCCGGCATCCTCAGCTCCCCCCCCCCACAGCCACAAGCCTGGCCATATCGACTCAACTCGCCCGAGCCCTCTGATTGGTCGGGAGAGGTGCCATTCGGTGAGACACCTGGTGGCCGAGCTTTGGCAGCATCAGCTAAGGGGCCAGCTTTGCTTTGAATTCTGGGAATTGAAGTCCAGGCACCTTAAAAGTTGCTGAGATTGAGAAATATTGCTGTACACTTGTTGGTTATCAAGTCTAAATACAGAAGTAGACTTGTTGTGGAAGATGATATTCCTTGTGCTCTTGCAAAGACTGGCCCGAGAATTTCTGATCTGGCATAATTACATATTGTTTTTGTGATTAATCGCTATGCTTTAATTATATTCAATTTGTAACAATGAAAATACATCCTGCATATTAGATATTTACATTATGATTCATAACAGTAGCAAAATTACAGTTATAAAGTAGCAACGAAAATAATGTTATGGTTGGGGGTCACCACAACATGAAGAACTATATTAAGGGGTCGCGGCATTAGAAAGGTTGGGAACCACTGGTCTAAGCCCAAGATTTCAAGTCTGGTGGAATAAGGCATTCTGTTGCGAGCGGAGGAGTGGAGGACTCTTCTTGTGAAATATTTTTGGACTCTCTCGATTGTATTAATGTCCAATATGCAGTGCGGGTTCCAGACAGGTGAGCTGTATTCCAGAATTGGTCTAGCAAATGTTTTGTATGCTCTAGTTAGCAGTGTAATATTGCCAGAGAAGAATCTACGCAAGATTAGATTGACTACTCTTAGTGCCTTTTTGGCAATGTTGTTACAATGGGCTTTGGCACTTAGATCATTAGATTTGAGTACTCCAAGATCCTTGACAGAATGAGGGTTGTCTATAAGGTCATGTCCTCCAAGCTTGTATTTTGTGTTCTGATTCTTTTTGCCAATGTGTAAGACAGAGCATTTGTTGGTTGAGATTTGAAGTTGCCATTTGTTTGACCATTCTGATACATAGTCAAGGTCTTTTTGAAGGGTAGTAGCATTGTCTGTGGTGTTAAATAGTTTGACATCATCGGCGAAGAGAATGCAGTTGCTTTTAATGTGATCACCAAGGTCATTTATGTAAAGTATGAAGAGTGTAAGTCCTAGAATGCTGCCTTGAGGGACACCACTATTGACAGGTGCAGGATTTGATAGAGAACTCTCTATTTTAACCACTTGTTGTCTGTTTGACAGGAACGCAGTTATCCAATCATGTAGGGGTCCAGAGATGCCATACGATTTTAGTTTCAGAAGTAGTTTGTCATGTACCACTGAATCAAAGGCTTTACAAAAGTTTATGTAAATTATGTGTATTGCTTAACCCTGATCTAGTTGTGTAGTCCATATGTTTTTGCAGTGTAGGAGTTGCAGATTACAGGATAATTTTTTCCTGAAACCAAATTGTTTGTTAGAGAGTAGGTTGTTAGTTGCTAGGTGGAGGGTAATGGATTGGTTTATGATTGATTCCATGACTTTGCAGGTGACGCAACATGAGATTGGTCTGTAATTTTCAACGTTGCTGGGATCTCCTTTTTTGAAGATAGGGATGACTGTGGCTAGTGACCATAAGTTGAGTAAGGAGCTAGTCTGAAAGATTTATCAAAGATTATGTTTAGAGTTTCAGCTAAGGCTGTGGAGAGCTTTTTTAAGAAGTATGCACATAGTCCATCAGGTCCAATAGATAGAGATGGTTTTAGGTTGCGTAATGCCTTTTCAACAATATCTTCTGTAAAATCAATTTGTGTTAGATTGTTGTAATTATTTGTGGTACGATTAGGAAATATTGGGCATGAGCCATTGCTGTTTACAAAGACTGAGCCAAAGAATGTGTTAAAGAGGTTGGCTTTAACAGTTTCATCATTATAGTCTTTACGATTAGGTCCTTTAAGGGGTGGGATGGATCTCGAGTCTTTGAATTGGTTGTTTACAAAGTTATAGAAGGCGCAGGTTGATTTCATGCGTAGAAAGTTTTCTTCTTGATTAATTTGATAATTGGTACAGTCTTTATTTGGTGGCATAGATTTTTGTAGCGGATTTTAAAGTTAGCAACGTAGCCAGTTTTGTTTTTTTGCCAAAGAGATCTTTTTTTGGATTGGAGCTTCCTTATCTTTATGGATAATTTGTTTTTCTTGGTTTTGGTGGTTATTAGTGGTATGTATAGTTCAGGGGTTGGCAACCGTAAACACTCAAAGAGCCATTTGGACCCGTTTCCCAAAGAAAAGAAAACACCGGGAGCCACAAAACCCTTCCCGTGCCTGGCTATTTCCTGAGCGGCCACAAAACTAGCATATGTAGTTGAATTAAATGTTCTGTTTTCTTCTGAAACATTTCTTTTCTTGGATTTATCCATGCTTGGCCTACTGGGGGTCAAAAAGGTCAATAAATTGCGTGCCAGCGGGTATCACACATTGGCGGTTGTGAGGCATATTTTGAGCGACAGGAAGCCGCAGCAAAGGGATGAAAGAGCCACATGTGGCTCTAGAGCCGCGGGTTGCTGACCCCTGGTATAGTTTAATGACTCTTTTGATTTCAAGCAAAAAGATATTGTAGTGGTCTTTGATAGTATTACAGCCAGAGAATAGCATTTGCCAATCAAGAGATGAGAGGTCAGCATCTATGTTATCATAGTTGGCTTTTTTAAAGTTATAATTGGTTATCCCATCATTATGTTGATTTTTATAAGGACGTATATTGAGACAAAAGTCAATCATGCTGTGGTCACTGTTGGAAAAGGGTTCTTTCATTTGTAGTCCATAAATTGAGTTGCAGAAGATGAGATCGAGGCAATTGTTGAGTCTAATTTTGTTTGTTACTAGTTGATCTAGCCCTAGATTGGTAATAACATTGTATAGGGTTGAATGAATGGGTTCAGTTGTACATTCATTTAGTGTCCAGTTAATATGAGGTAGGTTGAGATCACCAATAAAAATAAGAGGGTGTGGGTAGGAGGCTGCCCACGTTAGTAGTGAGGTTAACTTGTTCGCATGTGTGATGTCATAATCGGGGGTTCTATAACATAATAGGAAGCGAAGTGTGGTATTTAAGGACAGCTCGCAGACGATGGTTTCTGGTAGAGCGCGTTCATGTGTAACTTGAATATTTTTTAGGTTTAGTGACTTTTTATAGAAGATGGCAACTCCACCTCCTCTGTGGGTTTCAGGATCGGACCGGTAAACATGATAGTCTCTTACTTTTATAATGGAGTCAGGGAGGGATGCGTTCAGCCATGTTTCACAGACAAACATAATGTTGAATTTAGCAGTTTTTAGTAAGAAAAGGAGTACGGGTATTTTGTTTACAATGCTTCTTGCGTTAATTAGCTTGCATTTAAGATCAGTAGTGGTTGATATTGAGGAAGTAAGAGGCATGCATACCTAGATTTGGATGATGGGGGGTTGGTTTTGGATGATGGAGGATTGGATGTTGGGTTAGTTTTGGATGATGGGAGATTGGTTTTGAGTGATGGGGGTTGGATGTTGGAAGGTGGATTGTGGAACTTCTTTTAATGTAGTCAGCGCGGTAGTCAATGTATAAGTCGGTATATCCTTGGTTATGAAGTCTTTTGAGTTCTGCACGGAGTTCACGGGAGCAGATTCATTGAAGTATGGATAGGTCTGGCTGTGAGCGAAGTTTGTCGTGGTTGGAGTTGTTTCTGGCAATAGAGTTTATGGTATAAATGAATTTTCATTTGCTGATTTCATCCTTGCAAATGACTCTACAGAATCGTGGGGCCACCGAACCATCTCTGTACTTGAACTCGGGGCCATCTTTAGAGACTTCAATGATTTCATCGGGGGACATGGTTGGTACAATGATGTTGCGAACCTTTGAGATGTCAGGATCATTGGTGACATCTAGCACAAATAAAATAGCGTTATTACGTTTTTGTTCATGCTCCAAGGTGTCTTTGATGAGTAAGAATATGTTGTTAGGTTGTTTGGTAGATGTTTGTGGTTGCGCTTGTGGTTGAGGTAGTGGTTGTTGTGTTGGGATAGGATTTTGAGCAAATGAGTTTCCATTTTTTTGTATTGTAATTGATGTGAAACATGCTTCTAAACATGCTTCTAAATGTGTTTCCATGGAGTCTATGTATGTTTGTTGTGTTTTTATGGTTGTTTCTAAGGTTTGGAGCCTATCAGACATGGTAATTAGGTTATCCAGTATTGGTAAACATGGTGGACAGAAATAATGTGGGAGCTGCTTGTAGGAAATTGGCTGCATGTTTGTCTATTTCCAGGCAGGTGTGGTGGGCATACTTTGTGTATATGTGGCATTTCTTGAATTCTTCATTCTCTTTTATAGTTTTATTACATTTATAGCATTTGTTGTCATTGGTAGATATATCTTCAATTTGTGGGTGTTTGATTGTGGATTCTTTAGACAATGCTATATAGTCAGGGCAGCAGTAAACAGGTATGGACTGAATGTTTCAGCAAGTCTGACAACATTCACCACAGCTTGCTTGCTTGCTTGTTTCTGGCCTTTCTTCAAACATTACTTGACATTCAGTAAGTGGATCTCAGCATACACATTGATCCATGTGCTTATTTTTTTGTTAGAATGGGCTTTATTTTTGTGCACATATATATATATATATATATATATATATATATATATATATATATATATATATATATATATATATATATATATATATATATATATATATATATATATATATATATATATATATATATATATATTGAACATCCCTGACAATTATGTCCAAAGTCAAAAATCATCAGGGTCACTGCTTCCCGAACCTCCCCCACCCCACAAACCATGCTTTTATGACATGACATGCCCAACCATCTCCTTCACAAGCCAGAATCACAAAATTTGGGATGATCCCCCTCCGGAGAACTTTCAGCTGTCACAAAGGAGGTAACCTTTTCTGCTTCCTACCCAGAGGTGGGATCCTGCCTCTGATTGCCGGTGCGGTTAATCGCTGAGTTCGGCGCAGAGCCGAAGAAGCTGCTCCCGTTCACGGAACGGGAGCTTTCCCCGGGCGCTTTCCCCGCCCGCATGGATGCCGCCAATTGCGTTCTTTTGCCCTCTGCACATGCCCAAAGCGTTCCGCATGCGCAGAGGGCAACTGGCGGCATCCATGCGGGCGGGGGAAAGCGCCCGGGGAAGGCTCCGGCTCCGCGAATGGGAGCAGCTTCTTCGGCTCTGCGCCAAACTCAGCGATTAACCGCACCGGCAATCAGAGGCAGGAACCCACCTCTGTTCCTACCAGTTAACTGGTGCCCCATGCTGGGGGCACTTAGGTTGGAATTCAGTTTGTATATGTATGTGCACTGTATATGTCTATGTGTTTTCCCCTAGCAAAGATTAGTAGGGGATTAAAAGCAGCCACAGAGATGAAATGACTGGGCCATTTTTGGAAGGGTGTGTCTAGGACTTTATCTAAATCATGGACAATGGATAAGCCAGTTAACTCTGAGTTATTCTTCTTGCAGAATGGAGTTAGCTGACCTGGCTTAATCTGGAGCTAAAGCTAATCCCATACAGTCATTGGCAGGGTCAATTCATTCAATTTTAATTTTGTATGCAATATTTCCCCCCACTTCCTAGGATATCTGACTGAGAAGTTAGAACTAACTGACATGAATGCAGAGTAAGCATTGTACTCTATATACCACTAGGAAAGACATAAGATATTCAATACTTAAAATAGGTGATAAAAAACAATCTGTCAGTATAATTTTCTATAACCTATAATTTTAGGTTATTTCAGGACAGTTTTTTGGGACGCTGGTAATTATATTTACCATTAAGTGAAGTGAACTAATCATCCATTTCTACTATCAAATTCAACAGATTGCATATTTTTTCTTCTGCTCCTTCTTTGGTCTAGCAAATTTGCTTTCAGTGGTTCCTTTAAAAGAGAAGACAATATTTGTGGGTTGAGGATGATGCTCCTGCAGCTATTAGTGATGAGATGTTCATGAGAGAATTCTTCCCACAGGGCTTTTTCAGATTAGGGAATAGAAGCTGCAAAGGAGGATACAAAGGGATGGAAGCGTAAGTAACGGAAAACTTACATAAAGTAAGCTCAAAAACATGAAGAAGAGGGAAATCTGAAAGAAAGTCTCAAGCAACCCCATATATGGTAGAAGATTAGAAGCTTCTCTTGCTAGGGAAAAAGAAAATTAGCATGCATATTGTATAAAAAAGGACTCCAAAGAACAGTGGACTTCTCTTTAGTATACATTATCTATTTAACTTGTTCCAGTTGATATCAACAACCAGACTCCAAAGTATAACCATTACAAATTTTGAACTTGAGCCTTTAGTCCTGAATCCTCCATCAAGCTATATGAGTAGATTTTGCTTTCAGTTTTCTTCTCACAAATTGCTGCTGCTGCTGTTGTTTCTTGTCCATCTTCTTCCTTGAGAAACAGTTTATTTTTTTTGAAACAACCATATAAACAATATTTTCGTTATAATAGCAATAGCACTTAGACTTATATACCTCTTCACAGTGCTTTACAGCCCTCTTAAAGTGGTTTACAGAGTCAGCATATTGCCCCCAACAATCTGGGTCTTCATTTTTTCAACCTGAGAAGGATGGAAGGCTGAGTCAAACAAACAGTACAACTTTTTAGTACATAAGAATCCAGAGCTAAATTTTCACATTTGGAAATTAAATTTACATCTTTTAAAAGCCACTTTATACAATGAACATTGAATTCTTATTGCCATCAGATGCGTGTATGTGCATATTTCTGTAATAAACACAGTAAGAAAGTTGCACCTTTATAAGAAGCTGAGAATTGACTCTCATAGCACTCAATGAATAAACAAGCATCAAGACTCTATTCGAATGTCCTTAAAGTAACAAGATGAAATTTTTAAAAATCCTTGCAGAGATGTTTCAAGTGAAAAGTTCCTTTTGGAATAATTTCTATTCAATTCAGAAGAAATTCATATTTAACAAGTGAGCAATTTTTGAAAGATGAAATCCAAATTGTGCCTAAAAGTCAAACAACCAATGTCAAAGCAATACAGGGGTGGGTTCCTAATTTTTTTACTACCACTCTGTGGGCATGGCTTATTTTGTGGGTGTGGCTTGCCAGCCATGTGATTGGGTGGGCGTGGCTTGCCAGCCATGTGACCGGGTGGGCGTGGCTTCTCGGACTGCTGAAGGGAGGGGACCTGAGATAGGTCCTGCCACCCATTCCCCCTCCCCTCAGCAGCTCGAGAAGCCTCAAACATGCAAAAATGCCTAAGATCATCACCACACGTTCGTGGCTTTTCTCAGACTGCTGAAGGGAGAGGAATGGCGATAGCTCCTGCCGCCCGTTCTTTCAGCGTCTCACACGCTCCCTCAGCCATTCTCCCCTGCTTGGACTCACTGTGGGGTAGGAAGGCAGCGCATGCAAAGTGCCGGAAGCTCGGCTTCTGGGCATGCGGAGAAGAAAATTTTAAAAAAAGGTTTTTTAAAAAAAAATGGCGGTGCCCAGGCACCGGTTACAGACCGCACCGGTACTGTGACATCACCAGCGGGCCGCTACCGGTGCTATAGAGTGGACCGTACCGGTAGGAACCCACCACTGAACCAATAGCATGCAAAATAAGGACCAAAGTTCATGCACAAAGTGTGATAAAATGCATCGCACACATACACACACTCCTAAATAGGGCGCCCCAGTAGGCTTGAGACAGTAGCTCATATTAGTGAAAAAAGAAAACAGAAAGAGAATCCCCCATTCCTTTTTCCTGCAGCAACTTTAATGATGCAGATTATGGAAACAGGTTTGAACCCTGTTGGATGAATCAGGAAAAATAATGCACAGATCCTATAGTAAATTAATAAGAAAACTGATAATGATAAAAATAATGAGGCACTAACTCGATGAGGTTGTGGGGATTGCTCCAAAGGGAATGACAACCAGCAAAGACTGCCCCTCCCATAAGCAATATGGTTAGATGTAAATTACAGAAATCCACACTAATTGGTTATCACCTGGGTCAACAAGGACTGCTCTAGTTCCTGGATATCTGGTGACAAATGGGCTATTGAACTCAAGATTCTTGGCTGAACAATCAGAGTCAGCAGCTGCAAGATTACTGGAAGAAAAGTTATTTGTGTGTTGCAAAAACTGAAAATGGTCTGTTATTACAAATCCAACGATAACTGAAAAGAAAGCACCAATTCTGGGGGGAAAAACCAAGATCCTGAATTAGGAATAATAGAACATAGGCTAGCAAATCAAAGTCACATTTTAATAATTTTAAAAGATCTATCCATGGCAAAGAAACTAAAGCCTTGAAAAAAGTAGCTCAGGTTATAAATCAGAGGTGGGTTCCTGCCTGTTTTTGCCGGTGCGGTTAATAGCTGTTGTTCGGCGCAGAGCAGAAGACGTTGCTGCCGTTCGAGGCGCGGGAGCTTTCCCCGGGCGCTTTCCCCGCCCGCATGGATGCCGCCAATTGCGTTCTTTTGCCCTCTGCACATGCGGAATGCTTTGCGCATGCGCAGAGGGCAAAAGAACGCAATTGGCGGCATCCATGCGGGTGGGGAAAGTGCCCGGGGAAAGTTCCCGCACCGCGAACGGCAGCAGCGTCTTCGGCTCTGCACCGAACAACAGCTATTAACCGCACCGGCAGGATCACACCTCTGTTATAAATGCAAATTAGGAGGAGTCAATAGCACCAGCAATAGCCAAAAAGATCAGCAGATACAAAACTCAAATAGCACACCATAGGCAGAGTCTCCAATTTCAGTCAAATCAGAACTATTTCTACTAATTCATCAATGAAGAGAATGCAGTGAAGTGGTCAATACCTGACAAAGAAAAAATAGTGGCATGACAAAGTAGCATCAACGCTACACTGGAATATCTCCAAAAAATACCATTTGCCTGCAAGCAAGAACTATTTGGACCATAAAATAGATGAATAGAAAATGAAGAAGCTAACTTGCTCTGGGACTTTAGAATTCAGTCAGAAAAAGCATCTACCACACAATAACCCAGACTTAGCAATTGTTGATAAGAAAGAAAGAAAAATAGTGGACATTGTAATACTGGAGACAGCAAAATAGAAAAGAAAGAACTGCAGAAAATCACAAAATGTAAAGACCTGAAATAGAACAACTGCAGCAAAAGAAAGGAAAGCTAGTACTGATAATAATTGGTGCCTTGGGTGCATTTCCAAAACATCTGAAGCGCCACTTGAACATCATCAGCATTGGAAAAAAATAATTTTGTCAATTGCAAAAGGCAGCTTTACTGGGAGCAACCTATGTCCTGCAATACCTTTAATATTATTAAACAATAATATCTGCCTATTCCAGGTTTTTGAGGAGGACGTCATAGATGGACAAAAATGCCACATCCAGTTTAAACACTTGGCTGTCTGTGCAACTAATCACAATAATCAATCTTTTGATCAATCAATCAATCAATCAATCAATCAATCAATCAATCAAAAAGTTTTGATTATGTTGCATTATATGAAAAACAGTTCCAGTTAAAAGCCATTGGGATGAGCTTTAAATTTTTGAACTAAAATGGGGGGGAAATAGCCAGAGGGCCTGTATAGTGTAATGATGAAGGCACTCTAAGCTTAGGAAGACAGATTTAGCCACAGAAATTCCAAAGAAAACTTTGAAAACTTTAAAAAAAATTACTATCTCTTAGTTTAACCATTTACAGATTTCTTGCTATGAGGGTAAAATAACCCTTATTATGGTGCGCTTTGCTCCTGGAGGATACACAGAATATCAATCTATAAATAGATTTAATACTTAGCTGCAGCTCTCACCTGTCAAGTTTCTATATGAGTTAGACTTGCTGGTTCTATGATATGTGAGCTAAGTACTTAATTGCATGTATATCAATTGATGAATACTTACAGTTGCCTGAGGATACTTAGAATGTTAAGCATTCAAGTCTAGACTGGGTTGGATTTCCTATAGCCAGAAGATTTTTAAGTAAAGGCCTAGCCCAACTATCTTATCTACACAAACTGCTGCCTTAACAAATCAACATGTAAGAGATACCAGGAATGCCCATATTGATGTATTCCCTCGATCCCTCCCTCCGTCCCTCCCTCCAGCCCTCTCTCTCTCTCTCTCTCTCTCTCTCTCTCTCTCTCTCTCTCTCTCTCTCTCTCTCTCTCTCTCTCTCTCTCTCTCTCTCTCTCACACACACACACACACACACACACACACACACACACACACACACACACACGGACTGGAACGAGGGTGGTTTCACATGCTGCCTGCATCCTATGGATGGGGCTTCACTTGTTTGCATGGCGCAGTTTCTGGCATGCCACAGCCTGGTGCCGGTCCACGGACTGGGGATTGGGGACCCCTGGCTTAGAGCAGCCAGTCTCAAAATGTGTCTGGGATCCTGGGGCTTATTAAGATCCATTCAGGGGATCCGCAAAGTGAAGTAAATGAAATTTCTGTTTTAATTTCTAATGCAATAAATATCAATAGGTATAACTCACATGAACCAAAGCCTTTTCATGTCCTCAGTTATTTTTAAGAATGTAGAGGGACCTTGGGACAAAAATGTTTGAAAACCAGTGACTTAGAGGTAAATGCAAAAGAAGCCAGGTCAAAAGTAAGCAGGATGCTCTTAGTTGCTACCTAATGATGAGAACTTAGTAAAGTCAATATTACTCTCTAGCTGTAAACAAAGGAGTATTAAACAGAAAGCTCTCCAGCAACCTTCTTGTGCAAGATTAAAGAACATCTATCTCAACAGCAGTGGTCTATCATTTTTGGATGGAAAAGAAACGAAGAACTGAAAGAGAGGCAATGGAGAATTTAGTGTCAGAGATGCCACAGGGGCATTAGCACTTGCCTAAAGAAACTGAAAAGTAAATGACATAGTATACACTATACCTCAATGACAATTAAGGAATAGCACCAGTCTACCTCAATATCAGGACATAGTGTTGGCTTAAATTCCACTTAGAGATAAAATGCCACGGCATTTTACATCTACTCTATAAAAACACCAAGAAGAAAAGAGGACATCAGTGTAGATCAGTGTTTTTCAAACTTGGAAACTTTAAGTTGCGTGGGCTTCAATTCCCAGAATTCCTCAGCCAGGAGTTTGGAAAAATATATATTGGGGAATATGATTGGTTCTCACCTGCCATAATGAAACCTGCAAAACTCTGCTCACCATCATAGAAATAAGTCTCATTAAAATAAAGAGATTTAGTCCTAAGCAGACTGCAACCAGGATTCAAAATGAAGACATTGTTTCGTGACAGCAGACCAGAGGTGGATTCCTGTTCCGGTAGGGAGCGGCCGATTGCGCAATTTGCGCGCAACCGCTCCGGAGCCCTCTCTGCTGGTCCACCGTGCGCGTCGCCATTTTTTTGTGAATTTTTGGGCAATTTTGCTTCTGCGCATGCACGGAAGTAAAATCGCACCGAAATCTCGCAAGGTGACGCGCGCGCGAGAGAGATTTTGGCTAGATTTTGCTTCTGCGCATGCACAAAAGCCAAATTGCGCCAAAATCTCTCTTGCGTGCAATCCCCTCATGAGATTTCAGTGCGATTTTGCTTCTGCGCATGCGCAGAAGCAAAATCACATGAGGGGGCGCGTGGAGATGCCCAAAGCGTGGAGATGCACGTGCAGCGCACCGGCACCGGTAATGGACCAACCCACCGCTGCAGCAGACATTCTTGCAATTGTACTAGTTTTGAGTCTTGGCTGGAGAAGACTAATCTGGAATTAATGACATTAAGTATGTAGAATATTGGTGATGGGCAGAAGGGAATGGAAAAAGAAACTGAAAGATTTAAACTGAAATCTGATCATTTCCAAAGTCATGTCCTGCTTCTGAAGTTCACCTGCCATCTCCAATCAGCAGGCACTGGAATTTCAGGCTAGTTCCTTGCCCTACCGGTGAAGCAAATCAAATTCTGAAGATAGCAGCGAAAATTGGAGTGGTACTGTTATTTCTGAGGCCCTTGACTGTTCTTGTTATCCCTGCTGGTCTCTAATACTCCTTGTTAGGTTGGGCTGCATGACTGTTTTGACAATCTCTGATGAGTCCTGACTTGAAATGTCGGTCCTGTACTTTCAAATGTATGACATGCAAACTGAGTGAGGGGGAAAAAATCTTTTATGAATGTCACTCTTGAAAGTATATATAGCTCAGGGGAAAATGCCTTAAAGAAACAAAAAGCCATGGAATCTAAAATATTAGGCACCCAGCAGAGTTTTATACAGCAGTTGTTTCCTAATCTCAAAAAACATCTGTTCATTTTTAGAAGTAAGTCTGAACACAGTTTATTTTACAAGGAGAGTAGACTGCCACTTTGCAATTTCTTTTTCTTTTTTAACCAATCACTGCATTTCTAAATCGATACATTTCTTCCCTTCTTCTGTCATTTTTGCTTCCCATGAATGAAATAGTCATCCCTCACTGCAGCATATTTATTGTTTAGAATTAAAAGAACTCTCGTTATGAGAAGTTCCTTGAAGCATGATTTGGACAGAATACCTTATTTTCACCAAGAATGCCAAGCCATTGAATAGTTGGGCTGTACCAAAAAAAGGAGGGGCCTTTTACCGTGGGCGGAACATTTAGGAGAGAAAGTACAATGAAGAAATGTCAAAAAGAGTAAACTTAGCAAAACCTAAATGAAATCAACATACTCTCTGACAAGCTGACAGCCTAACAAGCTAATTACTGCAGTCATAATTAACACCTAGCAAAGCGCACACAGCACAGCACCTTGAAGCAACTAGGAACCTGTTAAGCAAGAAGTTACACCTTAAAAGGAACCCATTAACCTGAGGAGAAACACAGTACTTAAAGGGAATTACTCATAGCTTTAAAAACTTCAGTGAATAATGAACTAAGTATTGCCATACCAAGAAACACTTTATTATACAATCCTGACATGTAGTGATATTATCACTTAGTACCTCATTGTGTTACAGATTCCTTTAACTATTCTAACTTGATCACAATTGGAGATAGGATGCCGGGATACCTTTTAATCTCTGAGGAGGAAACAAATTCCCATTTGGTCAATCATTTATTAGGAATAACTAAAATAACTCCAAAAGTAAAGCTTGCATCTGTATGGGTTGGAGTGACATTTTGGTTCACTTCAATTAGCTATTGCCCAATAAACTATGAGTCCCTGCTTTTGCACAGATGCTGGGATTTAATATTTTTTTCCAAATTAAGGATTACTAATATGGCCCAATGTACAATGACTGAAGAATTTCATGTCAGCACCGTTTCAAAACTGAGCTGAAAGAATCGCTCTCATTTGAAAAGCTCAAAAGGTAACGAATAAAATGAAAGAATAAAAGAGCACCTTGAATCTCACTGAAGATGGTAGAATTTGCTGAAGTGAATTATGCTGAACAAATTGACTTGTTTGATTAGAGAAAGGACAACATGTTTATTGCTGATTGGAAGCCCCTTATAGACCTGTTGTATAAAACAGGGAAAAAATGAGCTTATGGTTTATGGTTCCTAGGATTAAACAGGACAGATTGTAGAAAGAAAAAAGTAACGATGTAACTTTAGAAGGGCTTCAAGGGAAGGAAGGGTAGTCTGAACACATTTCTGCAAAAAGTGGTGCTGATGACTGAGACAGAATCAAAAGCCAACAAGTGCACCGGCTGTTTGATAATTTCTCTATGTACAAGGATAGGACTTGAAATCAACCACAAGTGCTCCAAACAATTGTCCTTTGCTAGGAGTCCGCAAAACGGCAATCTCTGGTGGGTTTAGAGCTCTGGAATAGCCACCTTGCTCAAACTGTGGTTGGTGACTGAAAGAACACTGGATGCTTCCTTTTTTAATTACTTTCAGTTGCTTTTCTAATTACTTGTTAAGTTGGTATTTCATGTATTAGGAACCTTTGGATCAACATGTTCTACAGCACCAAGCAAAGCTTTTTCAATCCTTGGCAAAAAAAATTTTTTAAACAAGTTTAAATAATTTAAAAATTCGAATAAACAGCAAAAGGGCAATTAAAACTTTGATTTTAAAAAGTTACAAAAGGACTAAGGGTTGAGTTAAATCTGAAATAGGATTTGGATTTACCCTTCCTGTGGGCATACTAGCTTGAATCGTTTTAAAAATTTGTAATAAAATAAGACTTTAAAAATTGGACACTAGAGGGAACCAGAAAGAACTAAGGATTGTAATTAAAGAAGAACATTTACATTTTTCTTACAAATACAGAATGAAGCAAAATATTTTAACATTGGATATATTGAAGAGTATTTTTGAACAATGGAATCAGAAGTTAATTTTAAGACTATTTGCCTCTACATATAGTGTTTAAAAGATGTTATGAAAGGAACAAGTTTTACTAGGGCCCTGGGCTCAAGCTGCTGCTGTTGAATGCCAGGTCAATTACCAACAAGGCCCCCCTTGTACGGGATCTAATCCTGGAAGAGGGGGCGGACCTGGCATGTATCACTGAGACCTGGCTAGGCCAGGAGGGGGGGGTCCCCCTCTCCGAGATGTGCCCGGACGGGTTCTTAGTGCAGCATCAGCCGCGACCCCAGGGAAGGGGTGGAGGAGTGGCGATTATAGCTCGCCAGAACCTTAATCCTCGAAGGAGCCCTGCCCCGGAGATTGTTGGGTGTGAGACGCTCCTTCTGAAGTTGGACTTAGGGGTCCAGGTGGGCCTTTTGTTAGCGTACCTGCCTCCTAGCTACGTTACAAAGGCCCTGCCTGTTCTGCTCGAGGCGGTAGCAGGGCTGGCGATTGAGTTCCCCAGGTTGATGGTGCTGGGGGACTTTAATTTGCCATCGCCCGGTGAAACCTCGGAGGCAGTCCAGGAGTTCATGGCTTCCATGACAACCATGAACCTGACCCAAGTAGTTCAGGGTCCGACTCATGAGGGAGGTCACACGCTTGACCTTGTGTTTCTCTCGGGGCAGTGGAGAGATGATCTGAGGCTGAGGGGTTTAGTCACAACACCCTTGTCGTGGTCAGATCATTTCCTTCTGAGGTTGGATTTCATGGCACCACTCCTCCACCGCAAGGAGGCGGGGCCGAATAAGTGGTTCCACCCCAGGCGCCTAATGGAATCTGAAGGATTTCAGAAGGAACTTGGGGAAATACCTGACTGCCTGGTACACGATTCATCTGAGGCTCTAGTGGCTGCTTGGAACCAGGCGGCAACGGGGGCCTTAGATCGGATTGCGCCTTTGCGGCCTCTCCGTGGCAGCGGATCCCGGAGGGCCCCTTGGTTTACTGAGGAGCTCCGGGAGATGAAGCGCCTAAAGAGACGCCTAGAGCGACGATGGAGGGCCAGTAAAGCTGAGTCTGACCGGACACTTTTAAGAACTTACATTAAGTCTTACTTAGTGGCGATAAGGGCGGCAAAATGCACGTATTTTTCCGCTCTTATTGCGTCCGCCGACTCCCGCCCAGCCGCCCTGTTTAGGGTGACTCGCTCCCTCCTAGCCAAGGAGGGAGCTGAAGATCCCTTGCAGGGCAGAGCTGAGGAATTTTCTCAGTTTCTGGCGGATAAAGTCATTCAGATTCGGACAGACCTGGACTCCATTTGGACAGGGCAAGCTGAGATGACAGGGGTGAGTCTTAGTCCTGTTATATGGGACAAGTTTGAACCTGTCACTCCTGAGGATGTGGACAAGGCCATAGGAGCGATGAGCGCCTCCACCTGTTTATTGGACCCGTGCCCCTCCTGGCTGGTCTCTGCCAGCAGGGAGGTGACACGCGGCTGGCTCCAGGCGGTTGTGATCGCTTCTTTGAGAGAGGGATCCATCCCACAGCCTTTAAAAGCTGCGGTGGTGAGGCCCCTCCTCAAGAAGCCTTCCCTGGACCCAGCGGATTTAAAGAACTTCTGTCCAGTCTCCAACTTACCCTTCTTGGGTAAAGTTGTCGAGAAGGTGGTGTCGCTCCAACTCCTGCAGCTATTGGAGGATACTGATTATCTGGATCCCTTTCAATCGGGCTTCAGGCGCGGCTACAGTACGGAGACTGCTTTGGTCGCGCTGATGGATGATCTCTGGCGAGCCCGGGACGGGGGTTACTCCTCCATCCTGGTGCTACTTGACCTCTCAGCGGCTTTCGATACCATTGACCATGGTATCCTTCTGCGTCGTCTTGGGGAGATGGGAGTGGGAGGCACTGTTTTACGGTGGTTCTCCTCCTATCTCTCTGACAGGACGCAGTCGGTGTTGACAGGAGGACAGAGGTCGGCCCCTAGGCCCCTGGTTTGCGGGGTGCCACAGGGCTCGGTCCTCTCTCCCATCCTGTTTAACATTTACATGAAACCGCTGGGTGAGATCATCCGACGGCATGGGGTGAGGTATCAGCAGTATGCTGACGATACCCAGTTGTACATCTCCACCCCGTGTCAGTTCAGTGAAGCAGTTGATGTAATGTGCCGCTGCCTGGACGATGTGAGGGTCTGGATGGGAGTGAACAGACTCAGGCTCAACCCAGACAAGACTGAGTGGCTCTGGATATTGCCTCCCAAGGACTATGTCGACTGTCTCTCCTTGGTTCTCGGGGGAGAAAAATTGACTCCCTCAGAACAGGTTCGCAATTTGGGTGTCCTCCTAGATCCACAGCTAAAATTGGATCAACATCTTTCAGCTGTGGCTAGGGGGACCTTTGCACAAATCCGTCTTGTGCACCAATTGCGACCTTACTTGGAGAGGGAGGCCTTGCTCACAGTCACTCATGCCCTTGTCACCTCACGGCTTGACTACTTTAACGCGCTCTACATGGGGCTACCCTCGAAGAGCATTCGGAGACTCCAGCTGGTACAGAATGCAGCTGTGCGTGCAGTAGTGGTTGTACCGAGATACACCCACGTAACACCTATCCTTCGCCAGCTGCATTGGCTACCAGTTAGCCTCCGGGTGCAATTTAAGGTGTTGGTCGTTACCTTTAAAGCCCTACATGGCTCAGGGCCAGGTTACCTGCGGGACCGCATCCTACCACATACCTCCCTAAGACCGGTTAGGTCCCACAGAGAGGGCCTCCTCCGGGTCCCGTCGGCCAAACAATGTCGATTGGCGGGGCCGCGGGGGAGGGCCTTCTCTGTGGGAGCCCCGTCCCTCTGGAACCATCTTCCACCAGAGATCCGAACTATCCCCACCTTACTGGCCTTCCGTAAAGCCCTAAAAACATGGCTCTTCCGGCAGATGGGGTGAATAGGATAAGCAAATTCCCCCTGAATGTTGTGTTTTATAATGTCTTCTTTTTAATTATTTTTTAATTTAAATTTATGATTACTGTTTTAAATTGTACGCTTCTTACTTATGCTGTACGCCGCCCTGAGTCCCATGGGATTGGGCGGCTTATAAGAGCGTTTAAATAAATAAATAAATAAATAAATAAACATGATTAAGACTGGTTTGAAAGTGGATTTTAAAAGGACATGAAATCCCTACGACCAGTTAGGTCCCACAGAGTCGGTCTCCTCCAGGTCCCATCAGCCAAACAATGTTGGTTGGCGGGACCAAGGGGGAGAGCCTTCTCTGTGGGGGCTCCGGCTCTCTGGAACCAACTACCCCCAGAGATCCGAACTATTCCCAACTTACTGGCCTTCCAGAAAGCCATTAAGACATGGCTCTTCCTGCAGGCAGGGTGAGAGACCATTGAACATCTCAATCTCCCCCTTGGTATGAATGGTGTTTGTTGGTTTCTTTTCCTATTTTTAAAAATTGTTTTTATGACCATATTTTTAATTATATTATTGCTGTTCTTGTATATGCTGTACGCCGCCCTGAGTCCCTCTGGGAGTAGGGCGGCATATAAGAATTGCAAATAAATAAATAAATAAATAAATAATAAATAAATAAATAAATAAATAAATAAATAAATAAATAAATAAATAAATAAATAAATAAATAAAAATAAATGAAAAAATAAATGAAAAAATGAAAAAAGATGCTACACTGGACATGTAAAAGAAATCAGCTGGTGTCAATAATTAAAAGGGGTAGACAAATAAGAAAGTAAAAGTACAACTGAGATAATTTTCCTATATTGGATTTTTAAAAAATGGCTTGTTTTTTCTTAAAGCTTTGAAGAATTTTGTGAGAAGGAATATAGAACAAAATGAAAAGAAATAAACTTCTAAAATATTATTTGGAGGAACTAAAGATCAGAATTGTCAGAAGTAAAAGGAAGAAATATAAAGTTTGTTTATTTGGTTAAGATTAACATAGATATATTGTTATATCTGGTAATCCTTAATGCATTTTTGCTAACATTAGGACTGACCAACATGACTTTCAGGCTTTGTTTACAGACAAGAGATGGGATTTGGTAACAAAAGACCATTCCCTTGTTACTAAATTGTTTATATGTGTTGAGTTGAAGGGGAAAGTTTTACTGCTCTCAGCCTTAAACACTGAGAGTATCATCTGAATCCATCAATACCTTTTTCAGTTTACCAAAAAGAAAGCACCACCTCCCTAATTGTCCTGCGTCTAACCAGTTCATGCTCTGTTGGTTTGTATCATCTTTCTTTAAAAGACCAATGAAATGATAGCATGAAGTAGATAGTAGTTGAACATTTATTGCAGAGTGGCTAAACTTTGGCGGCCAAAGGCTGCATTTAAATTTTGCAGAGGAATGAAAACTGCAAAGTGGGATGGGGCTTGGGGTATTTTCTATGGTTTTTTTAAAACAGTTTAGCCTCTCATCTTCTCACAGTAGGAAACTATGTTTCCAAAAGTCATAGTCAAAAGAGTCACAGAAAGGTGAGTGAGGGGGTCCAGATTGCTCATCTCTTCTATGATATGTGGAAAAAGCCTATGAGCGCTGAACTGAAACTCATGAAAACAAAGCTGATTCAGGAAAGGTAGAAACACTCTATGTGAAAATATTCTGATAAGTGATTTGCATTGCTAGTATAAATAGTCAAACAGAATAAGAACTTATTCATAGTATCTGCTTTTAAAGATAGATGACGATAACTATGCTCAGATGATGGAAAATGATTAAACTTGGATTTCTTTTGAAATGACAGGGGAGGAATGGTTTTGTAGATTTTGCCATTATGGAATGTTATAGATCAGCAATAATTATGGAAAAGGATCTAGTTTTCTCCTACACAATATATTTTAGTTCAATATTTGCATATTCTTCCAGATATACCCACCTATAAACCCACCCACCCCCCAAAAAATAGAATTGGGATCAAGTTGTCTCTTCATTTTTAAGACCTATGTTCAGGGAATATTTTTCTCTTGTCGAGCCAACAGTCACAAAACCATACAAACCTTCTGAAGATGTTGAGTTTTTCAGGTGAGATATTTATAATATGTAATATTCAACATGACTTCCATTTTTTAAATTTGCTTTCTTTTTTTAACCCTCATAACTGTGACTTTGGGTAGTAAACTACTAAGTAGTAAACTACTAAGCCAACAATTTACTGTTCTTAACTTAGATGGTACTTAAGTAAAATGACATATATTAATATTCTCCAACCTGGCCAGACATGCTAGGAACTGGAATATCAACAGCTTTGGAGGAAACCAGGTTTTTGAATACTAGTTATATCCTAACTCTTCTCCTGCAAATGGAAGACATCTCCTATTTGCAGTGGGATTGTGCAAAATGCAGCTGCGCGAGCTGTGGTGGGTGTACCCAGATGCACCCACGTAACACCGATCCTCCGCCAGCTGCATTGGCTGCCCATTAGTCTCCGGATCCAATTTAAGGTGTTGGTCGTTACCTTTAAAGCCCTACATGGCTCAGGGCCAGGTTACCTTTGGGACCGCATCCTGCCGCATACCTCCCTACGACCGGTCAGGGCCCACAGAGTCGGCCTCCTCCAGGTCCCGTCGACCAAACAATGTCGGCTGGCAGGGCTGAGGGGGAGGGCCTTCTCTGTGGGAGCTCCCTCCCTGTGGAACCAGCTTCCCTAGGAGATCAGGACCATCCCCACCCTACTGGCCTTCCGGAAAGCAATAAAAACTTGGTTCTTCCGGCAGGCGGGGTGAAAGTGAAACCAACTAGATTAAATATGGGTCTCCCCCCTTGATTGTGAGTATGAGATACTCTTTTTAACTTTTGTATTTTTTAAATTACTGTATTTTATATTTTGTAATGGATTCTATTATGTTGTGAGCCGCCCAGAGTCCCCTGGGAGTTGGGCGGCATAGAAATCCATTTAAATAAAAAATAAATAAATAAATAAATAAATAAATTGTATTAGTATTAAATTTTGAATACTGGAAATGTTGTGTGTGTAGGGGAAGAGAGCAATTATTGTCTGTTATATGGATTATCATCTTGGCTCCATTCAAAAGAGACTTTCAACTCTCCAAGTCAAGTTTTTACTGGGACTGCAGGAGTATGAAAGGATAACAGGTGGAGACTGTGCTTTTTTCCACTGCTAAGACCTTCAGATAAGTGATCTAAGAATGTTCCAGTGGGAGCAAATTCAGATTCTCAGTCACATACAATATATATAATGAGCATGCATCGAAAGAAATATAACCTGTCAACTTGTAAAATTCAGTGAAATACAATAATTCTTATTTTTGCATTGCTATTATTGCTTTGTCTAAATGACAATATTCACTGTGAATATTGGACATATTGGAAGAGTTGGACATTTTTAGGATATTTTAGGATACCTTATACATATCTTATTTTTGCAGATGATGTGTTTTATATAACTTGACTTACAGGTTGTTCGTCCAGCCTATGCAAATCTGTTTTTCATATTGCTGCAACATAATAAAGTCATACAAGAGAGCCAGAGGAGGCTGACGGATTTTGCGGCAGGAAACTCAGTTTTTAATCTTTGGTCAAGTGTGAAATTATCTGGATGTCCTTGGGAAAGTTACTCAAGCTCATCCTGACAGGTCAAAGGCCAGTCCAAACTCCTCAGGGAAAAAGCAACACAGAGAGACAAGTCAAAATGCATGCCTGCAAAATGGATGCCTCATAGGAAGCTCTATTAGCCATCTTCCTGAATTAGTTGCTGGCACTTGACTTCCACTCTCCACTTTTCAGAAAGTGATCAGATCATGGGTCAATGCAAGAGCTCCATTCAAAGCTAATTAGCACCAACTGACCTTTCTTTGCTTCCTGTGACAATAGCTGCATATGTCCCATTGAGAAAATTGGGTTACGGATGGAATTCAAGGATATTTAGATTAATCTGACAGTGTAGTTCTTCATTCTCTCCACCATCCAGGGTATACGTCAATCAAAACATATCTGGGGCCATGTAAATTAATAATTAGGATCTGCATGAATATGAAAACTATAAAAGCATAACACATTAGCTATCAATAATTGTTTGACTAAGCACTGTGCATTTCCCCTCACCCAACCACCACATCTCTAGGCCAATGCTTTATCTAAAAATACTCTAATGAAGCAGAACCATCCAATTACTTGTTTCTTGGATGAATCTCTTATTAATGATCTTGCAGCGAAGGGGAAAAACATTAATTACTGGACACAGTGGGATCTTTTACATTCTGCTTAGTCTGGACAGCACCAATTAATAGCACAATTATTATGATGGAATTAGAGACCAGTCATTGCAGGATGCTAAGATGTCTGACTGCCTTAGCAGTGTTTATTGCTTTTATATCGTTTTCCAAGCAGCAAAAGGTAACAAAGAGCAACAGCATTTTTATTGGTGAATTATCCTCGCCAATCCTTAAGAACATCCTATTGATACAGCCTAGATGAGATCACATACCAGCCAGGGATAGTGTCCTATATCATCCTGGCAATGTGAACTGGGTGAGATCATATAGGTATGCGAGGCCTGCTTGAGGTAGGCAGTTTGCTGCACACAACCTCTACATGACCTCTATCTCTACATTATTATCCACTAGTGTGGCAGGTTCACTAAGCAGAACTTCCAGCTGCTGATTGGATGGGGAAAGTGAGACTGTTTTCCCACATGATTCCTCACATGCAAGAGTTACCATGCTGCTAATGTAAGACCTCAATGTGGAAACTTAGATATATGATTTACCTGTTCCACACAAAAATTGATATCAGTACCAATGATTTTAACGTCTTACGAAAACTAAAGCTCTTGAAAATATATGGAGAGAAAAAAAAACATTGAGAAAACTAGTTCTGGAATATTTCATTATTGCAGACACGTCCAGATATTGGGATACTTATAGTCCACATGTAGTGGTACTATAGTCCACATGTAGTCCATATGTAGTGGTCAATCATATCAATCTTAGTTTTCAATTACTCTCTGGAGTTTTTGGCTTAAGAGTCTTCCTAACTATACCTGGAGATGCTGGGATTGAAGATGGACAATTATACATGCAAAACAAGAGTGTTGCTGTTGAGTGGCATGTGCTATTTAGGACAGTTTTTCATAACCATGTTAATCTATATATCTACTGCCTTTAAGTTGATAGAAAAGTATTTGTTAATTGTATATACCCCATTGCTGACTCCATGAACTTTGCTGTAGCTCAGCAGTAAATCTGGAAATTATGCTGTCTTCATAGATTTAATGTGGGGTAGTTCAAGGACACTAAATGGTAAATGCCTCAGGTTCTTTTCTCTGCCCATTGAGCATCTCTAGCAGAAGGGAAAACAGCTCCTGTCCACAGAGTATGATGGGGACAGGGAACAAATTATCTTTCCACATCATCTTGTTGACCAGAATTCATTTGTGGATTTTTATTTTGGCCCAAGGATCATGTCAGAGTTTGTTGCAGAAAATTATTTCCAGAAAGTACACACAGACAAACTGATTCAGCTGGATTCATTAACTTCTTTGTATACATAATAACAGATGAGTATGTACAATACCAGTAGCAGAGTTCTTCTTTAATGTAGCAGCAGTTACAAGCAGTTTCTAGTTCAGAGTTCAGAGCAGACAGAGAACAGAGTGGGCTGAGCCACATCCAGCCTTTTAGCTTAAGTTTCAGTTTTAATTCTCTGCACAGACTCAGATGTGTTTAAGCTCTCATTGGCTGACTTAGTTGCTATGCCTATTCATTGGCTGACCTTGTTACTATGTCTCTCCCAGTTCATGAATATTTTAACAGATCAATAGGGCAAATGGTCTATTGGGAGATGGGAGATTGATTGTCCTCTGTTAAAAAAAAATTGCAATCTATTAGCTGGGATAGTTTTTACCCATACATAGAGTCTTCTGTTTCATACCAGTCCTGTCATTTGTCCTGCTATCCTGGTGTATTTTATTTATTTTTCTTTAGTATTATAGAGATTGAAAGTTCTTGTTGGGTGGTAGGAGGAAGACTGGAACTCATGGCAGGTCTACGCCGCAGAAGCTATGTGTCCAATTGCTCTTTCAGTCACAAACAAATTTGATATAAAGGACAGTGCATGACAGGAGATTGATTTTAAAAAATGGAATATCAATCTTCCTGGAAATTAATATTTCCATGTTATTATTTATTTATTTATTTATTTATTTATTTATTTATTTATTTATTTATTTATTTATTTATTTATTTATCATTCCTTTTAACTAGAGATATATGCATAAGCAATGCTTACAACTTTATGGATAATACCTTCTTTCACTCTGAAATATCTTCTCATAGTAATCTTATTTTTCAGGAATAATATTTCAGGACTAGAGATGTCAACTCCCTGGTGTTAAAATGTACTTTCTGGAAGTATTTCCCAGATGTTAAGCTTTTAAGTATTAAACTTTATTGTGAAAATGGACTATCCTATAGAGCAGAACTTTTTTTTTTATCATTTCTTCCTTTTCTAAAATAAAAAGCATAGATGAGGCAGCGTGTGTGAGAGAATGAGAGTGACAGAATGATGCATATACTGAGTGACTTTTACACTGCATGTTTAGACAGAGTAAATCTGTCCTGAAGAACCAAATTTGCAAAAACAAATTTTACATTTACAAAGCAAAATATGCAAAAATAAAATAGAAAAAAATTAGATGACAGAAGAAAGGCAAACAGAAATATGAAGTAAGGAAAAAAGAAGGCAAATGAAGGCAAAGAGGGGAACCATGTTAATCTCTAGTGGCAAAAAATACCCAGGAGTCTATACCATTTTTCCCAACTAAAAGATTTTATAAAATGACAGAGACCAATGTTTCTCAACCTTGGCAGTGTTAAGATGTGTGGACTTCAATTCCCAGAATTCCAAGCAGGACTGGCTAGGGAGTTTTGGGGTTTCTGAAGTTCAGACATCTGAACATTGCCAATTGAAGTTCTGCTCTATAGGATAGTCCATTTTCACAATAAAGTTTAATACTTAAAAGCTTAACATCTGGGAAATACTTCCAGAAAGTACATTTTAACACCAGGGAGTTGACATCTCTAGTCCTGAAATATTATTCCTGAAAAATAAGATTACTATGAGAAGATATTTCAGAGTGAAAGAAGGTATTATCCATAAAGTTGTAAGCATTGCTTATGCATATATCTCTAGTTAAAAGGAATGATAAATAAATAAATAAATAAATAAATGAATAAATAAATAAATAAATAAATAAATAAATAAATAAATAAATAAATAAATAAATAAATAAATAAATAAATAAATAATCAAAAATTAGCCATTGTGATATAACTTTACAAACAATATATTTTACTGTGGAGTCCTTGGTGCTCTCTGAGCTTAGTCAATTGCTTGCAAATGTTTAATTATCCAACTAGATAACATCAGTGTGAGTGAGTATGGGGTTTGCTCCCTGCCAATGCAGTGCTGGTTTTTTCCCCTGGCAATTCCTTGATTAGAATTTGATTCATTGATTGACTGATTATGGTATTATTGTATCAAGCAGAAAACAATAACCTAATCAAGAAACTTCTAAGAAGAAAGCCAAATCTGCACCAAAACTGGCAGGGGAAACTACTATATATAAATTGGGAACAAATATCACACTCACCAGCATTGATGATGTTACCTAGGCAGGTACTGAAATGTCTGCAAGCAAGTAATGAAGTCCAGACCATCATAGGACTCCATAATTCAATCTGAACTACATATAATCTCTTTTATTGGGAAAAATATTTTAGTTTAATATTCTTGAGTAATGTTGCTAGTTAACTAACTTGTGTTACTACAGATTTTAATCAGACATACTGTGTTGATTCAAAAACTGTTTAGCATTACAGAGAATAATTCTTTCATTTAGACCTGACCTGACATTTTGTCCAACATTGCCTTATATCTGATTAAAATCATCATGAGAAGATTTACCCCCAAGATTTCTATAATCATCTGTAGAACTATACGTTGCATTGGCTTATTCCTTTTGCACATTTCTCAATTCCCAGAACATTTAACATGCATTTTGGACTCAATTTGTAGAGAAAATAAAGTGTTGTCCTTGGCTCAATTTCGATCAGTGTATATTTCTATCCATCATAGTTCAGGAAATGCAAGGTAAAATGACTAGTTTCATTTGCTGAACTTTAGCCACTGGATTGTAATCCCAACTGTTTATTTATTTATTTATTTATTTTTATTTTGTCAAGCATATATAAGATAACAGATAAAAGTATAAACATGATTTTGAATATCTGAAAAGGATACGAATTTTAAAAAAGGGGACATTAGGACAGGGACAGTAGGCACGTTGGTGCGCTTACGCACGCCCCTTACAGACCTCTTAGGAATGGAGTGAGGTCAACAGTAGACAGTTTAAGATTAAAGTTTTGGGGGTTTGGGGAAGAAACCACAGAGTCAGGTAGTGCATTCCAGGCATTGACCACTCTGTTGCTGAAGTCACATTTTCTGCAATCAAGTTTGGAGCGGTTTACTGTATTCTTATGGATGCAGGATTTTTAGCATTTCCAGTCAAAAGACACTTATACAGGTTCGCTTTCATGCAGAGATATAAACAGAAGAAAAATGATAAAAGAAGTAGGGAAAAAGCCTAAGTAGATGGAAGACAACATTGTTTAAATGTCAAATTCTGTTAAGTCAGGCAGGCAAATTCTAACATGAAGTATTTTCTTAGCACTCTCAATGAAACCAATGGAGCCTAAAATTTATGAATATTCAGATATTCATTTTGTCATGTACTTTGTGGAAAAAGAAAGTTTTATATATAATTAAAATTTTGTACTTTTTTAAAAAAAACCAGGACAATAATTTCAATATGGTTACCATTAGCATTTATACCGATGAATTGTTTGAAAGTATTTCACTCAGTATCTCAATATAATATTTATCTTGCAAAGCAAAGATAAATAAGTAGTAGCAATTTGAAAACTCCCCCTCCCCCTTAAAACATTATTTGCTATTCGATTTATAAAACTTACAAGTAACATAAGACTCCAGTGAGGATCAAACTTTGAAAATGTTGACTGAGTGAAGACTGAACTTGCTGTGAATTAGGGTCATCTCTAATTAGGCAGTCTGAGGCAGGCCCAGGCATAAAGTGATGATAACAGTGAACAGTAATGCCACTTAAGATAGTTAATTGTCCTTAGGTGTTATCTTGTCCTTTAACTCAGCCTACTGTTGCTGAATGCAGAAAGAGTGTTTGAAATCACTTGATGACTATAAGTGTCTCTCTATCTAAATAATATGTACTTAAGAAACGAGCATGCCATTGAAGTACTTTCAGTTCTACTGATTTAGACAAATAATCTGTAGAAGCTGTAGGACTAAAGGATGATGATGCAAGTACTCATATGGAGAGGCAATAAGGTGCCATTTGTTCAAACTCTTGATTTTCCCAGAACAGAACAGAAAAAAATTGAAGACAGATTGTCATGTAATATGTTCAGCTTCTTCCAGCAATTGGGAACTCTGATTAGCAGGATTCCTCACTTGGGTGTGATTATTCAGCTGCATTGGTCCATTCAAAGGGGCAGGTTGGGGAGGACAATAAAAAAGCAGTGGTAATCATGCTGTCTTTTGCTTCATCATACCCTGTTTCCCCCAAATAAGACATCCCCTGATAATAAGCCCAATTGGGCTTTTGAGTGCTTGGCAATAAAGCCAAGCACCTATTTTAGGGTTCAAAAAAATATAAGACAGGGTCTTATTTTGGGGAAAACACGGTAAATGAACATTGGTAAATTGGAACTGTAGATCAGGGAGGTCTACTGCTATTCGTATTCTATTCTGCATGCCTTCCAGGTGTGGATTTTAAATAGGAAATGTATAAATTCAGGATCCTTGTTACATGCTATTACCATGGAGATGGGCCTTACTGAATATTGTAATCACAATAGTCTCATCTTTTCTCATCCAAATTAGCTTCCAGTTGGCTTCTGGGCTCATTTCAGGCTACCAAACAAAATTCAGACTTTTTACATATTTTGCATTTAATGGAATACTCCTCCAATATTTATCTTGTGGTCAGCTTTCAATTCTACCAAGAATAGTGATAATAAATATTTTTATTATCCGACCAACTTTCCTAATCGATATGTTTTCATAACTGGTCATTTCTTTCTCATTCTCAGAAGTTTTAAAAATATATTAAACTTTAAGACCCGTTTCATATGTTTTTCCTATTTAAAATCTATTATTGTAGTTCCTAAGGTTTTGTCCCTCGTTAGGTTTTTAATTTTGTGTTATTATTTTTTGGTCAATTTTGTATTATCATTTTTTTGTCATGAACTCATTTGGAAGAATTGTTTTGAGATCTGAGTCCAATATAATTTCTAGTCTTTTGAAACACTACAAAGACACATACCTTAGTTAAATGACTAGAGCTTGGATCCCACATTGTTAATTAGTTAATTAGTATTACAAATAATCTATAATATTAATATACTGTATAAATTGAATTCTGGATTGTATAAAACTTTGAGAAGACACAGACAAATAAAACAAAGCAAAACACCCAAATTCAGAATGCATCTTGAAAGGCACATTTAAATTTATAGGACACAGAATATCTTGCAAGAAACAGTGCGTGGTGTGGTCTGCGAATGGAGAAACGAATCCAAAAGGGCAGAATATAAGCCGATCTGCAACCATCTAGCGAGGAATTGGCGAACCAGAGTAGTTCCTCAACACCAGCCATTTGTGCGACAAATCCCCACCGGAGGCCAAAAGAAGGAAGCCAGGGCTAGCTGGTAACATTGGAGAGGCCCCTGGCACCAAACAAACAGCAAGACAATTCCCTACCGGAGGCTAACAGGGAGGGAAGCGGAGGCGATCCAAGGAGTCCCTCCAGCGAAAAGTAAGCAATAAAACTAACTAATGGCAATAAACAGCTGGGAAGCCAGGGAGAGCCAGGGAGTGACCTGGGCTACCGGTACGAAGGGAGGCCAACTTCCCAAAAGCTAATGAGGCGAGCTAAGTGGTGGGTGAAGCTCCCACTGGCTGCTCTGAAGAACCCAGCCACATTTAAAAAAACCTTAACACATCAACGCCTCCACAGACAATCATGACTGGCAAACACTCCACTGCCAAGCCCCCACCCAAAAAGAAGGGGACTGCTACCGATGAATCTTATGACTCCTGCATGTGCTTTGTCTGCGATGAAGTATTTGAGGAGGATGGGAGTACCATGAAGTGCTCCCTATGTGACTCATATGCCCACTACAAGTGTTTGGGGTTAACCAAAGATGTAGCCCAGTTTCTTCAATCAACAGTACTAAAAACCTCCCAGTTTGCATTTCCACTATTCTGCCCATCCTGGAAGCCCAGACTTGACAAATGTATTGTTTTGCTTGAACAGGTGGACGCTTTGGAAGCATGTCTAGCATCCCTTGAAGAAAAGGACAAAATGCAGAAAAGTGAAGCACCAGTATCCCGAAATCATGACATAGCTCAACAACCCAAGCCACAGGAGATCACTAATCCTGCTAGTAACATCTCCATCCTTGTCAAAGAGGTGATTGAACGTGAACAGAAGTGTCCCAAAGCCATCTTATTTGGACTGGATGACATCAACAAATCTGATGACATCACAAAGTTTCGTGACATCATCAACAATTTCCAGACATCAACTATCGCTCCCAATGAAATCATTGATGTTTTCCGCGATAGCTGCGAGTTCAAGAACAGTGATGGCTTGGTGGCCCTACGCTTCTGCAGAGTTGTTTGCAAGAGCGAAACCAGCAAACACAAATTCATTTCCACAATAAACTCACTTTCCAAAAGATGCACAAACTATAGGAAACTTCATTCATGGCCCAACTGTCCATACTGCAACGTGCCCAAGCCCGCGAGCTCCACTCGGAGCTCAAAAGATGCCAGGATCAAGGAGAGACTGACCTGTACATAGACTACCGTGCTGACTGTATCAAATGCAAGATCAGTGGCCCACGTCCCAACAACCGCCCCCTCAGCAACCAAAACTAGGCATTCAAGCCCCCAACTTCCTCCACGTCCACCCCTACGGCCTAAAATGCAAGCTACTTAATGCAAGAAGCCTCACAAACAAAATGCCTGAATTCCTCCTGCTTCTAAGTGCGGCTCTATTCAACCTTATTTTTGTCTGTGAGATGTGATTGAATGTATCCTTTCCAGACTCCATTATCACAGTAAGTTACTATCATTTTTTCTAGTCTGACCATGATAATTGTAGAGGGGGTGTTGTGTTGCTATCTTCTATAAAAAGTCCCTAGATCTGAAAAAGATAAATGTTACACAGAAGCTTTCTCTTCCTGAGACCATTGTCTGCAAACTGTCCCTAAATACCAGACTTCATTTCTTGTTATGTTATAGAGCCCCTGATTACCTTGGTCATACTAACAGGCTAACTGCACTACTAACATGGGCAGCTTCCTGCCCACACCCCCTTATCTTTCTTGGTGACCTCAATTTGCCTCTTATTAATTGGACCCTAAATGAGTGTACAACTGAACCTATACATGTAACCCTGTACAATGCTGTTATGACTCTGAGGCTGGAGCAGTTGGTAACGAACAACACTATGCTCAACAATTGCTTAGATGTCATCTTCTGCAATAGCTTAAATTCAATTTATGGCATACAAGTTAAAGAACCTTTTTCCAACAGTGACCACAGCATGATTGATTTTTGTCTCAATTTGTGTCCTTGCAAAGAGGGTCATAATGATGGGACTCCAAATTACAACTTTAAAAAGGCCAACTATAATCTCATAGCTGCTGACCTCGCATCTCTTGATTGGCACCTTCTGTTCACAGGTTGTATAACTGCAGAAGACCATTATAACACTTTTTTGCTCGAAGTCAATCAAGTCATTAATCTATATGTACCTAAAATAACCTCTTAAAGCAAAAAACAAAAACAAAAACCCAACCCAAAATTACCCATAACAATAAGAAAGTTACAATCCAAGAAAAAATCTCTTTGGAGAGGAAACAAAACTGGCTACATAACTAACTTTAAAAACAGCTACAAAGCTTATGCTGCCAGATAAAGGCCGAATGTACCAATCACCATTGAAGACAGGAGGAAGGGCTGTTAAACTCGAACTCCTCCCGAGCCTTCTATAATTTCATAAATGCCAAACTTAAAAAAGAAAAAAAAAAAAAAAAAACCACCGTGGCAGAGAGGCTGAAAAGGACACAGCTAGCTAAATCTTTGCAAGGTAAGTGAGGCTCCTTAGGCCCAGTGCCTGTGGAGATCCGGTGGGGCGGAGGGCGGGCAATAGGCAGGGCAGAATGTTGCAGTGCCTCTGCAGTCGTTCATAATGGTGAATGATTGCCATGGTGCTACAACATTCATAACCTCAGGACTGTGTTGTAAGTACTTGGGGAGGGTGATGTCGTAACTTCGAACGGTCGCTAAGTGAACTGTTGTAACTCGAGGATTACCTGTATTTGGATGTATATACAGTATGTATGATTATATGAGTGTTTTATAAAACAACACATGGTTGTGATTTTTCAAGGAGCAAACCATAACTTTACTCAATTGATTAATTTAGGTATCAACTTTCTGTAAAAATGGCACTGTTGCAGAAATTGTTGCTACTAATAATATTATTACACTCTGTGTTCCTCTGTGAGAGAAATAGTTTCTAAAACAAACAAAGAAACAAATAAAATTATGACACCAAGAATTGCAATTTTCATTTTTCACTTCACAAGAATTTCCTAGAGTAAATGACTATGTAATTTATATTAAATGTTTGAACTATTGAAAATATCAAGGGAAATAATCATAAAAGTCATAAAATAAAAAATAGTAATTATTAGAAAGATGTTCAATGATCAATTTAAGACAATGACTTATAACTCACGGATTGTAAAAGATAATAATTTTACTATTCAATAAAATAAATTTATTTATTTATTATTCAATCTAATAAGGCAATTAAATGCCTTAAATGAATGCTTTTGGTATATAATAAAACAGTTTAACAATGGGCTCTATATATTTTGGATAAGTGAACAAATATCTAAATAAAAATTTAATAGGCATAAAATTGCATTGTCATCCTTATAGTGGGTGCATAAATGTTATGATATTCCTTTTTAACTATAATAATAGAGGAAACATTAGAATATTGAATCAAAATGTTGACCTCTCTTTCAATTTGCAGGACCTGTGATGCCTCTTCATATATGTTGGGGGTGTATGAACATACTTCCCTTCAACTCTTTTTCAATCCGCCAGAGTTAAAGGGTGAACTGGTGTGAATGCTTAAAGCAACACAGCTCAATCCGAGCTGACAGGCTGGGCCTCCTTGGCTTGAGAAAGTTACTTGGCCTCCCAATGTAATTAATTTTAAGGGCACCTTGGAGGAAACCCTATCAATTGTGTGATTTCATGCTGATTTGTTTTCTCAGTGGGAGCTGCTGTTTCTTATTGGGTGGCTGAATGTGAGATAAGCAAATTCATGTCACTGGTGAAGGAGAGTGAAACTTCAAGGCATAACTAAAGTTAAGGGGAAACAGCAGAGCATCTCTGTAGAAGGGATTTTCAGGCAAAGGGGGAATCTGGACTGAATTTGAGTGGCACAGTGTGACCCACAGGAACCTTAAGTCAAATCAACAACAGTTAAATTGAATTTCACACTCACGGTGCATCTGCTAAACTTTTGAATGCACTTTCATATGACACTATTATTCATCCCACGATAGAGCACTGATGCCTTCTTCCTGAGACCAGAAATAAAAGTTAATACAGGTTCATCCTGTCTTTTTTCCTGCTCCCCCTGCTCCCCACCCCCGGCAATCCTAATGCAAGGCCAA